>CAUZWR010000107.1:0-93273 GCA_963583895.1 Melanophora roralis
TTAAATATCTAAGGTTCTACTTAAAACACAACTAACTCAATGTCACAGTTATATATTCTTTTAAGAACAAATTACATCAAAAATATAAGACAGGCATAAACATGCAAAACTCTTAATGATCTTTTACATTTAACACCTGCAAAAAATTAAAAATATCTCCTGTTGCTTATTCGATATCTTTGTTTTATTAATGAATGCATATACAAAACTAAAAATGACCTTTTTAGATTTAACAAATACCTACTATGTATCCCTTAATACAATAGTTAATAAAGGAATTGAAAAAATTTTCTCAAACAAAGCAATGCTTTCATATAACGTTAGTTGAAAAAAGGTAGCAGTGTTTTTGCTAGTTTTTGGTTACATTCGTGAACTGAGACGGTCATAAATTTATTTCTTTTCTATTTATTGTTTCAAAAGGATATTGAAAATTCCTTTGTTAAGTACCTTTTGTTTTAGGGATAAAATATACATTTAAAACTATAAATGACCTTCATAGATTTAACACCTGCAAAAAATTAAAAATATCTCCTGTTGCTTATTCGGTATCTTTGTTTTATTAATGAATGCATACACAAAACTATAAATGACCTTTTTTAGGTTTAACAGATACCTGCTGTGCATCCCTTAATACAATAGTTAACAAAGGCATTGATAAATTTTCTCAAATATGTATGTAGTAGTGCACTTAGAAAAATGTATATAAACTCTACTCTTTTAGAGCAGTGATTCAGTATTCTGTGCTAAACAGTTAAAAACAATTTAGTATTCTGTGTTCAACTAAGTATTAAAACAATCTTATTTGGTAAGTAAAAACTATTTAGTGTATATTATTTAAATATTTAGTCAAACCAAAAAATAATCATAGCATTATGTTTGTATTCATAATAATTAAAGTAGGCTTACTAAGAGCTTATTTGACAATTATGCTAAAAACATCTGTCAAAAAAGCCCTTAATAAGCCCATTTTAATTATTATGTATATGATGGCTAGTTTATAAGTATGTTATTTTGTTTATTTTTAGATCATATAAAAAATAATGGAAAAAATGGAGTCAAAAATATTGTGCCCTATATGTAAAATTGTAACCTTTTCGAATGTGTCGAATCAGAGAAGACACATTCGAAAACAACACAATGAGGCATATAACTTATATATGACGGGGAGAACCCCTTTATATTATAAGTTAAAGACGTATCACAACAAAAAACGTATAATAGAAGACACTTCGTCAACAGCAACATCATCAGCATCATCTTCAACAGAAACAACAACATCATCAACATCATCAGCATCATCATCAACAGCATCATCGTCAAGAGAAACAACAACAACATCATCAGCACCATCCTCAACAGAAACAACAACAACATCATCAGCACCATCCTCAACAGAAACAACAACAACATCATATGAAGCAGTGCTTCAGCAATTCATGGAAGAAGATGATGATTTATTTATGCATACATTAGCACAGGAAGACCCTATTAAAATAATAAAAATTGAAGAGTTACCACCGATAGATGTGGTAACATTCTTGGCCATGAACGACGGTCAGGATGAGCTTTTATTAGAAGCATTAAAAAAAATTGAAGAAAATTTATAATATTTTTTTTTTGTTTTTTTTTATAATTATGTATATATATATATAAGTATAAAAATATTAAATAATAACAATAAAAGTTTAATTTTATATAATAATATTTTTGTTTCTTTATTTATTAAGTCTTATGGAAATTACAATTTTTACATTTGGTAATATTATAAATGTTGTAGTATGTTTGCATAAGCTGTTTTGCTTCTTCTTCGACTGCTAATTTTCTTTTCCTATATTGAGAACATGAGCAGGTGTCTGGTCCACATTTAGCATTTTCGTCTGACCAAGAGCAGTCTTCATAGTGTTCACCAAACTTATTTTTGAAGGTTTTTAAATTGTTTTCATACTCAAGATGTGACTGAATATTGATAAGCTTAAATTTGTCTTCATCAGAAACAATATGGGAACATTTTTTGAAAAAATCGTATATATCTTTTATTATCATTTTTCACTAAAAGTATGACTCTTTGCTACAACGAAATGTTTGTTAATAATCATATAAAGCAATAGTTTCAGCATTTATATTATTTCAAAAATTTGTCTATATGAGTTTTTTTATTTCGTTTGTAAGAGGAATATATTCAAACATTTTATCATGTATTATTAAACAATATGCAGATGTGTTAGCTGGTATGTTCTTTAAAGTTTTAAGTTCAATACGAATATCTATCGGTCCTGTTTTTACTGATTCATTTTGATGTGTAACATCCAAAACAATAATTGGCGCTATACTTTTGAAATTTTCTCGTGTTAATAATGGTTGTGGATCTCGTGAATAATAACTCTGCTGAAATTTTAAATACATATCGTATAGTAGAGCAAACCGATTAGAATCAAATTTAAGATTTAGATCATCATAAGGATATGTATTAGAGTTAAGGTGTACTTTTATATCAGTCAAATCACAATGTTTATATATATTTTCATTATTTCGAAGTCCCAAGAGTAGAAAACGAGGTCTTTCATTTTCATTTGCAAGTTTAACATTCCATAAAACTGTTGTACTTTCTGGAAGTGAAGGGTAAAAATACATATCCCAACTTCTAAATGCTACACTTAGTGGATGACGATTATTTACAGTTTTATATATTTTTAATTTATACGAATCAGAGAGTTGTACATGTGGTACTTTCCAAGTAATATTTAAAATGTTAATTTTAATATTTTCAGTTAGAACATCAGAACTTAAAACTTGTTTATCATCCTTGGATCGTAAAAGAATCAACTCATGCTTAGAGTTAACTATTACTTTATTAAAATCTTCAGCAAATCCAAGTAATAACTTTAATGGTACACAAAAATTGAAATATCCATTTATAAGTTTAAGATCAGTATTATTAAATGGTGACCACCCCGCATTTAATAAATTATCGCTTTCAGATTTATTAAGCGATACATAGTTTTTCAATTCTGTTGCAATTCCTAAATGTCGTGTACGATCAATTTCTACACCATTAATTTCATATCGAATTTCATCAAAAAGGTGTGCCATACAGTTATTTAACAGATGTATAGAAGATGAAGCCGTTGAATCTTCCTTTGTTGCACGTCCTTCAATATATAAGAGACTTTCATGTGGTAAAACATATAAATCCTGGTTTTGAATTGTGATACGTATTTCATCATTGTTTTTAAATGATTGTAAGTAAGAGTTATAGCTGTGATACTCTTTTTTGATGATTGAGTTATCAAATTGAGGTTTTTGTAAAATATTTATAATACTACTCATTTTATTATAATTGTTTTGTATTACACTGTGTAATAATTTTTAATTTTTTAATTTGAATCCTAGATTAATTAGAATCTCCTTATTGGTCTTATTAAGAATGCTAGCCTGTTTTTTAAGGGCTGTAAAATTTTTTTTATTGTTTTCTTTGAAGCGATTTTTAAAGTATAAAGGTTTTTCTATTTCACCTTCAGTTGATGAAGAAAGAATGAATGCCGAATCTTTTTGCAACTCGTTTTTGTTAAATATGATCATACTCAAATAGGTTTTAAATGTAATCGAACAGTAATTTTTTCACCACGAAAATTTATAAGATTTCCGTCTTGATCGACAACTTTCAAAACAATACTACTAATAGTTCTCGAATTTACCGGTAAATATATAACATTAGCCGGAGCTTCAGTTATTTTATATCCTGGGCTAACGTTAAGTGAAAACTGATGCAAAATATGTGCAGACGTGTTATTTATATATGACCCACATACAATGTTACATTCAATGCCTATAGTATTTATTTTCGTTATATCTATTGTTTTATCAGAATAATGTTCCACACCTGCGTTTAACACTCTTTTGCTAAAACCTAGCAAAGATCCAATTGACCTCGTTTTGTTAAATAAAACTGGGTCTAAACTGCTTTTAATATATGTCTGAAGTGTGTTATGATTTGCTTCCAGAGAAAGAAGACCATTTTCATTTAGAATTTGATATCTTTTAGTGAGTAGTCTCGCTATATCTGAAAATTCATATGATCCAACGGGAATCTCTATTTCATAATTACCAATATGAAACAAATTATTTTCTATATCGATATTAGGAATTGAGTGATAAGTATCAAAACTTATTAGACCACAAACATAATTTTCTTTAAGTTCAATTGATGGAAAATAGTTTGCAATCAGTAAAGAAGAATCTCCGTTTAATGTTAATGTTATTGACATTGTAACCGCTGGCGAATGAATAAAAGATCTACAATTTTGTAATAGTTTTTTATTATGCAGTGTTTACGTTTATCCAAGAGTTGTGTTGTGATGAAAACCCCAACCATTTAACAAAGACCTTATTTTTTTTTCTTTTTAAAATTTTTTCAATCAAATATGATTCTGGAAATTTAGTTTTCATAATCTCATATTCATAAAAAGCGCCTTTGATTTCATGTCCTTGATAATCTTCCAATAAAAATGTATTAGGATTGGTGTTTTTAATAGTTTTAATTTTGAATATTTCTGTAGTCCAATTTGGTGTATATCCTTTTTCGAAAGTATGTTTATATTTACTTATTCGAACAAAATCGTTAACTTTAAACTTAGGTCTTTTAAATATCTTTAAATTGCTGTATACTGTGTTAAGTAAATTTTTTTCATTTGAATGGTTTACTTCGTTAGGAGTCATCTTTATTGTTCTATGAAATGTATTATTATATTTGGTAACAAGTTCTTCATGTTTGTTAATCCATTTATATGTTCCTTGATAACTAAACTCTTTCCACATCAGTCCTTTTAATGTTCTATTAAATCGTTCTACTATTGATGCTTTCAGAATACTATATGTTGAGTAATGATTTATTTGATTATTATCCATTAATTGCCTAAATTGATTATTGAAGAACTCTTTGCCATCATCTGTCTGCAAGTTTTTGGGTTTTCGCTTATTGATTTGAAAGATATTTTTTAATGCGTTAGCTACACAAGCTGCAGTTTTTTTTTTTATGGCTGCAGTCCATGCTTTTTTTGAAAAAGTATCTATTACAGTTAGAAGATAACAATATCCCTTGTTATATTTAGCATAATTTCCCATTTCAACTAGATCAGCTTGCCACAAATCATCAATTCCCTTCATAACTACTCGTCTTCTTTTAAAATTTTTTCTAGCTTGTTTGTGTAGCTCGTCAACTATTTTTTTCTTATCAGTATCCGCAATCATGTTATTAATATGTATGCATACAATCGACTGGTTCCTTTTTTTATCTTTTTAAATATATTGAATTTTTTTATTTTGCTACTTTAATTCTAGGGAATTCAATTTTTCGTTTTTTTACATCAGTTTGTTGATTTTCTACATTCCATTTAGAAATAAAACCATCAATTTTTTTAAACCTTTCTTCAATATTCTTTATTAAATTCTTATTTACAAAGTGCATTTGTTCAACAACGATCTTTCTAATAACTTCAACATCTCTAACAATTTCTGTTGTAATTGATTTTTTTATATCGCTTCTTATAATATTTAATTTATAATCATATTCGTTTTTGATATTTTCTATTCCAAATATATAATTTTCTATTTCATTGAGCTTTTGTTGTATTTTAGTTAAAACACTTATATCCACATTATCTAATTTATTTTGAAAAGCCTTTATTATATTGTTTATATAGTCTACGTCCTTCTTAATATTTTGAATTTGTATATTATGGGAGCAGACCCTAAATGTGGGATTACTTATTTTATGTTTAATTGAACTTTCTCCAAATTTATTTATATAATTCATTTTATTTATTTTATTTTATTTAATTTTTTTTAATATATTACGTTAGCTTCTCTAAGTTCTTCCACAATAGAAATTATTTCGTTCTTATGGTTATTATGACCAGCTGCCTCTGATGAAATAAGTAAATGTAATCTATCGACTAACTCATTCGGATCATTCCAATATATATAGTTAGGTTTTCGGTTGTTAACAGATTTTAATGAAATACCCCAACCTTTCGTTAAATCATCTGGTTTTGTATTAAATAAGTTTTTTATGATATGAAGATATTTATACGCTCGTGTACCCTTAATTTGATCATTTGATTGATAGCAACGCTTATGTGCGTTTGTATAAATTAAAAGTTCTTTGTATTTTTTTAAATCAGTTTTAGTATAATGAATAGGTTTCGAATGAAAAACTAATTCAAATAATCCTGGAGTCATTTCCCACATTGGTTCTCCTATTTGAACTTTATTATCTCTACTAAATTTAAGTTCATTATTGGCATATCGCCAATTACCATATTTATCAATGTTAAAGCCATAAACTTTGTCAATCGTATTGTTTTTTAGGAGTAATTTTATATTTTCAACTAGTGGGAGTTTTTTATTTTCAGATATGGATTCATAACTCTCAGCATCATCATAATTATCAGAGCTACCCTCTGATGATAGTGGTGGAACTTGTGTTACTGAAGTATCATTCTTTAATTCATAATCATCTATTTTGTTATTTTTCATCCCTTCATTAGTTTGTTTATTTATAATGTATGACTTTGTTGTTGAAGGTTTAAAGTTTTTTTCTGATAAGTCATCCTGTTGATAACTATCAATTTTTTTTATAATGTGTTTTAAAGGTCTTGTTATAGGTTTAAGTGTTTCTTCTAACACTTGAACTCTATCTTCGTTATTTAATTTAATTTTTTTAAACTTTTCTTTTAATATCTCTCTTGTCTTAACAATATCACCCAAAAATTTATTATCCATATTTAGACGTTTCAATATGAACTGATCAACTCTATACCTAAAAGCAATCTACTTTCTAACTGCTTATGACCTTCTTTATATCTGCTTATGATCTGTTTTCTATTTGCTTGTGATCTGCTTTATATCTGATGATGATCTGCTTTATATCTGCTTATGATCTGCTTTATATCTGCTTATGATCTGCTTTATATCTGATGATGATCTGCTTTATATCTAATGATGATTTGTTTTTTTTTTTTTTAATAATCTGCTTTCTTTCTGACTGCGGTCAACAGATATTAAATTATAACCTTACAACTGAATATATTTATCAAAACCTTTTCTATATCGACCATTATTGGTTGAGTTATCCTTACTAATAACAACAAACCCATACTTATCTTTCCAACACTCACTACATATGTTTGTAAATTCTTTAAATGACATATCACCGATAACATGATCATTATATATATGTCGTAAATTCATTTCATCCTGTTTAAATAGTACTATCATGTTTGAATTATCGCGTATGAGATGCTTGGGAATCTTTGTATAAGTTTGACATAAGTAAAAACAATCTATATGTCTATGTCTACCCATACAAAAGTAGTCTCTTATAGTATCTTGCTTTCCACAAATAACATCGTCGAATATTATTATTGAATGGGGATTTGCTTCAGCTGGGCTTAGAACTTTTTCGTTTTCCGCAAATGTAAAAAGGTTGATTTCTTTGATTGGAGTAATTAAATTTTTGAGATAACAATATTTTGGTTGATATAAAGATTTAGAATATATGTAAATATTTTTAAAGCGAAGACCATTAGGGCTTTCTATTAGACTGATCATAACATTTGTTTTACCACAGTTGGAGGGCCCAACAATTAATGCTCGTATTGTATTTGGTAGCAATACACTATGATTAATTTGAAATTGCTTATGTTGTTCCTCGTCCGCATTTCTTACTACGATTTCTTTTGCTTGCTTTACCAATCGCATATTTAAAACTAATTTGTTTTGCTATATTATTCCTCTTTTATAATAAAAACTTATCATTTGAATTTAGAATATCAATAGGATTAAACATTGACACATCTTTAAATAATTAAAGTATAAAATGGGTATAAGCTACAACAACAGATCTGAACATAATCAGTATAAAACTGGTATCGGTTTAGTAAACAACTTAATAAACAAATTGCCTATTGAATTACATTTACCTGGTTATGAGTTTTGCGGACCTGGAACAAAACTTGAAAAACGTTTAGCAAGAGGAGATAAAGGGATCAATTTATTAGATGCAGCTTGTAGACAACACGATATTACATATTCAAAAACAAACAATATAAACAAAAGACATCAAGCCGATAAAATATTGGCGGAAAAATCTTGGCAGCGAGTTATATCCAACGATAGTAGTTTCAAAGAACGAGCGCACGCCTGGCTTGTGACAAACACGATGAAAGCAAAAGTTAAATTAGGATTAGGTATGAAGAAATACAAAATTCAGAAAAAAAGCAAATCGAAGAAAAAGTTAAAAAAGAGAAACAAATATAACAAAAAATTATTTTCTACTACTGTTAAAAATGCATTGAAGATATTAAAAAAAGAAAAACCTGAAAGTATCAATTCTGCTATTAAAATGGCGCAAAAAATCATAAACTCAAAATTCAAGAAGAATAAAAAATCAAATGTAGTTATTCCAAGGGTAATACCAATGCCAAAAATTGGCGGATTCCTACCATTAATTCCAATTCTGACAGCATTGTCTGCACTTGGAGGCTTAGCAACAGGAGGATCAGCTATTGTTAAAGCAGTTAATGATATAAAAAAAGGAAAAGAGCAACTAGCAGAAGCAACTCGTCATAATAGATATATGGAATCAATTGCTATGGGGAAAGGTTTATATCTGAAACCATATAAATCTGGATTTGGACTTTACTATAAATCAACTCCAAAAAACTTTTAAATAATCTACCCAATCAGCCATTAAATCATCTACATTTAATAAAATATGGTAAACACCTAAAACATTTCAGAGGTGTTTTTATGCGTGACAGTTTACCTAAAAAACCATTAGTTCAAGAATGTGGTATAATTAACTTAGATAATTCTAGTGGTCCTGGAACACATTGGGTAGCCTACTTTAAAAATCACAACTATAAAGAATATTTTGATAGTTTTGGAAACTTACAGCCACCTCTAGAACTAGTAAACTATTTAAAAACTCCTATCAAATATAACTATGAACAAAAACAAAAGTTTAATACGTTTAATTGCGGACATTTATGTCTTAAATTTTTATTTAATAAATATAATTTGAAATAAATAAATAAATAACTAAAGATTTTACAATATTGTGTTCTTAATTATTTACAAAAATTTGAAATTTGTTGTTTAAGATTATTCATTCGCCTTTATACATTGCGAATTGTTATTAGTAATTACTAAAAACTACTAAAATTGTCCGCGACTGCTTATTTTATTTTATTCGCAGCTACCCAATATATTTACTGGGCGTTCCACTATCCGCAACCTGTGGACGCGTTCGGTAGCATTTTAGCTTATGCTTACTAGTTTGATTAAGTATAATCCAACGTGTTAATTAAAATGTTAATTAATATGTTAGATTACACTTAACAAATCTAGTGACCGAAACCTACCTAATTTTTTTTCTTTCTTCTTATTGTTATTCATTATTTACATAGTACAAAGCTTATATTATTATTATTATATCTACTAGACTTATTATTCACTAACATATTATAAATATTAATAAATAATGATGATAATTTTTATTCAACTTGCATTAAAATATCATCTCCATCATTGTCATTCATAAATTGATCTCTACAATTTATAAATTCCTGATCGTTATCTATTTCCATAAAAATATCATCTTCATCATTTTCATTCATAAATCGATCTTTATAATTTTGAAATTCTGCATCATTATCAATTTGTATGAAAAAATTATCATCATCATTTAAAAATTTTTCATTATAATGACCCCAAGCTAATGTATTAATATTGTCACTACATACATATCTCTTATTATCTAAATAACTTAAAGATATCTTATTAATAAGGGATGTATATATAGTATGTAATTTTGATTTAAAAATATACATACTTCCATAGAATATTTTCTTATTATATAAACAGTCTTTATAATCGGATAAACTTAAATTTCTGGATATATTACTTTTGATACCCTTAGCTTTTTTGACTTCTTTCAAATCTTCAGTTTTAAATGAATACATTTTTGCTCGTAATCCTACAAATTCCTTCATAACCTTACCATTATTTTCATCCTTCATCATACCTAATATTTTTTTATTTTTTTGTGGAATACTAAATTTATTATTAGCTTCATATTCTGACGTATCAAATTTTTCATCAATATCGTTAACGATATCTTTATAAAAGTCGTTAGTTTCTATTGTGTATATAAATGAATCTGTATCCATATAATTTAGTTCTGCTTTCAAATTATATTTAGGAAGTATGTAATCGTAATGAAAGTCATACATTTTCCACTTTGAAAGTTCTAGAATTGTAAATCCGAGATATATAGGCTTATTATAAAGTGAATAACTTTGATTAAGTTCTACTGCTATCATGTTTTCTTCAAATATGCTGTAGGAATGAAATTCTGGTTTTGCAATAAGGAAACGAGCTCCAATTTTCCTTCCAACACTTTCCCAACTGTTTACTATTTTAACATTCTTTCGCTTGTCTACGTTTTCCATGGTTTTACCATATACTGCGTTATTTAGTAATTTGAAGAAGTTTTTTTCAAAAGTATTTTGAGCATTGATTCTATGAGAATTGTTTAATGAGATATATGTTTTTAACCAAGCAGACTGCTTAAACTTTAATATTCTATGAATTTTTTTTAATTTTAACCCATGTTTTAAGCATTGTTGCAAATTTTTATAATAAATTATGTATTCATATTTATCATTTAAGTCAGTAATTAACTTCTTTTCTTTAGAGTTTGGAGGATTTTTATTTTCTGAGCAAAATGGTAAATTATTGTGGATGTCATGAACTTCAGCTGGGTATATCAGATCAACTTCTAATATATATCCAATATTTGAATCGTTTGAAACTGAATCCAAACAAAAACTATCAACATCTTCTACCCACTGAAAATCACCTTCGGGCAAAGCTTCAGACATTGCCCAACCATATAGATTGTTTGCATCTAAATACATTAAATATTTAGAAGGCAATTCATTATTATAGTTCGATAAATATTTATTATTTGCGATAGAATGCCTTTTAGAACATTGCACAATACCTCCCCTAATGCCCTTTTGAAGAAATGTTATCATGTCTATGTCCGTCAGTAAATCTAATTTGATGCCTGTAAATTTAAGCATGGCATCCCATGAAAGTCCCGGAGCTGTGTAATAGTGACAGGGATCCAAATGATAAATGTTTTTACAAATTGTCCTAAAGTTTTCGAAAACATCAGCTAACAATAAAACATCAGTCTTTAGATATAACATTAAATAGTCATCCAAAGTTTTGCAATCAAATGTTTTCCAAACTTTTTGAGCGTGGTTATAATCTTCAGAAGAACATTTTGTGTCTGTCAATTTATTATAAAAATGTTCAATGCTTGGTAAACTAGACTCATTAAGTTTTCCTATAGAATTTAAATAACTATAAGGAAACACACCTTTTCTTACCAATAAATTAAATTGGCTTTCATTAGAATATATTGATTTAACTAACTTTAAATCACTGTTTGTTAAATTTTTAACCAAGTTGTCCAAACTAGATGACATAAATCGATATGAGTCTAAAAATCGTAATTCAATATTATCCCCTTTATCACCTTTAATGGTTTTTGAAAGGGATATGTATAGTTCCTTATTAAGAGGAATTATATTAATAGGACCATCATCAATTTGGTTAAGCTCTTTAACAAATAAATGACAATCGTATGCCGAAAAGTTATGGAAAATTATTGGAAAGAATTTTGGTATTTTATAATTAAGATTACATGAATTATGAGCAGGTCCTCTATATTTGCCACTTAAATGACAATGATCTTTCACCTTTAATTCATGTAAAATATCTTTAGAACAAATATGACATATATTGTTCAAAAGAAATTCTAAATTTTCCTGTTCGGTTAAGGGTATCATGGGTTTTACCAAAGATAAATATTTATCCTGTAAATATTTAATATCTTTAACCAAACCCTCTATAAACTGTTTCGGTGAATCTAATCCTTTAAAGCTACATAGCTTATTTAAATCATTATTAAAACTACACTTAATATAATAAGAAAAAGCATAGGGGATATGTTTGTCAACTAATGTTGTCGATGAAATATCCCCTCTCGGAACACATGTTTGAATATTTTCAAATATGCATTCCGAGTCTGCATATACCACAAATGGTACATTCATACAATTATTATAATTCTTAAATTCTAGTTTTACCTTATTTGCTTGGGGTACATAACTTATCTTTCTACTACAATTTTTCACATGTTTTTCCAAATCTTGCTTTTCCTGGAAATGGTGAATACAAAAATCACAAACGAAAATACTATTCTTAGTTTTACTTTGTTGTGACCTTATTAATCTGTTAATTAAAAAAAAAAAAAAAAATATAAAAATTACAATTAATTAAAACACACATTAAATATAAATTTATAATAAATTTTACCTTGACATATTTTTTATCCAGACATAGTGTGATATAGTTGTGTCCATTATATTTTTTTGTATAAACATCAAATTAATATGAAGTGGCTTGATTTCTTTAGTTTTATAATAAGGTCCGACAATCAAATCTTTGTCATCATCATATCCAAATACATTAATGCTTATATTTGCATTATTTTTTTCAAATAAATTTATATCTTTTAATTTAAGGGGGAAGCATAAACCATTGAAATTAAAAGAATATCCATTAAAGTCAATTACTGCATCTGATATGTTAACAGCATAGTTATTTGGTCTGTGACTATTAGCTTGATTTGAAACAGCAGAAAGAAGAGACCATTTGAAGCAGAAATCGTCATTATTCTGCACATTTATGCATGCTTTTTTCAGTGTGAGTTTAGGTGGAAGCGGAATATATGTTGAACCTTTTAATGGTTGATATTTATTTAAATTTAGATGGATTTTAATGAGTTGAATAAGGGTCCATCCACTATCTCGTTCTTGAAACTCTTCCATTTTACTTTTAATATTATCAACATTGTTATTATATTCATCATTAAAACCATCAATGTGAAAAATTTCCTTCATTTTGGTTTGAAAATGCTTCACCTCTATCGCACTATTTTCCATATCATTTAGGTCCCCTTTAGCATATAAACCAAACAACTCTATGTTAAACTTTAAAGCTAAATTGCAATTTAAAAATGAAAACACTTCTTTTTCGAACGGCTTCTTAGCTTCCTCCAAAAATAACTCTGGTAGTAGACATT
Source organism: Melanophora roralis (assembly GCA_963583895.1). Lineage (NCBI taxonomy): Eukaryota > Metazoa > Arthropoda > Insecta > Diptera > Rhinophoridae > Melanophora > Melanophora roralis. Next base: position 13,220 of record CAUZWR010000107.1, read on the forward strand.
CTTCATTCGTATTTTTATATGAATAGGTCATTATTCTATTCTTAAATGCCCTTTGTACCACTTTCATTGCACTTTTATTCGAACCCGAAGAATGAGACATCTCATGCATTTTTAAAAATTCTTGATTAAAAAAACTTTTTTTGCATTCGGGGCAGACTATTTTGACTCCATTTTTTCTATTATATTTTTTATATGATCTAAAAATAATCAAAATAACATACTTATAAACTAGCCATCATATACATAATAATTAAAATGGGCTTATTAAAGGCTTTTTCGACAGATGTTTTTAATTAATTATTAAATAAGCTCTTAGTAAGCCTACTTTAATTATTATGAATACAAACATAAAATAAATTTTTTTTAAGCACTAATGCTATGATTATTTTTTGGTTTGACTAAATATTTAAATAATATACACTAAATAGTTTTTACTTACCAAATAAGATTGTTTTAATACTTAGTTGAGCACAGAATACTGAATTGTTTTTTTTTTAATACTTAGTTGAGCACAGAATACTGAATTGTTTTTTTTTTTAAATGCTTAGTTAGCACAAAATACTGAATTGTTTATTTTTTTTAATATTTAGCACAGAACACTGAATTGTTTATTTTTTTTTTTAATATTTAGCACAGAACACTGAATTGTTTTTTTTTTAAATGTTTAGTTAGCACAAAATACTGAATTGTTTTTTAAATGTTTAGAACACTGAATTGATTTTTTAAATGTTTAGCACAAAACTCTGAATTGATTTTTTAAATGTTTAGCCCAGAATACTAAATTGTTTTTTTAACTGTTTAGCACAGAATACTGAATCACTGCTCTAAAAGAGTAGAGTTTATATACATTTTTCTAAGTGCACTACTACATACATAAGTACAATAATATGAATGCATTCTGCATTCCTTTATTTGAGAAAATTTATCAATGCCTTTGTTAACTATTGTATTAAGGGATGCACAGCAGGTATCTGTTAAACCTAAAAAAGGTCATTTATAGTTTTGTGTATGCATTCATTAATAAAACAAAGATACCGAATAAGCAACAGGAGATATTTTTAATTTTTTGCAGGTGTTAAATCTATGAAGGTCATTTATAGTTTAAATGTATATTTTATCCCTAAAACAAAAGGTACTTAACAAAGGAATTTTCAATATCCTTTTGAAACAATAAATAGAAAAGAAATAAATTTATGACCGTCTCAGTTCACGAATGTAACCAAAAACTAGCAAAAACACTGCTACCTTTTTTCAACTAACGTTATATGAAAGCATTGCTTTGTTTGAGAAAATTTTTTCAATTCCTTTATTAACTATTGTATTAAGGGATACATAGTAGGTATTTGTTAAATCTAAAAAGGTCATTTTTAGTTTTGTATATGCATTCATTAATAAAACAAAGATACCGAATAAGCAACAGGAGATATTTTTAATTTTTTGCAGGTGTTAAATGTAAAAGATCATTAAGAGTTTTGCATGTTTATGCCTGTCTTATATTTTTGATGTAATTTGTTCTTAAAAGAATATATAACTGTGACATTGAGTTAGTTGCGTTTTAAGTAGAACCTTAGATATTTAAAATTTTTTTTTCAGGTGTTAAATCTAAAAAGGTCATTTATAGTTTTGTGTATGCATTCATTAATAAAACAAAGATACCGAATAAGCAGCAGGAGATATTTTTAATTTTTTGCAGGTGTTAAATCTATGAAGGTCATTTATAGTTTTAAATGTATATTTTATCCCTAAAACAAAGCTACTTAACAAAGGAATTTTCAATATCCTTTTGAAGCAATAAATAGAAAACAAATAAATTTATGATCCTCTCGGTTAATGAGTGTAACCAAAAACTAGAAAAACACACCTACCTTTTTTCAATTAACATTATATGAAAGCATTGCTTTGTTTGAGAAAATTTTTTCAATTCCTTTATTAACTATTGTATTAAGGAATGCATAGAAAGTGTCTGTTAAACCTAAAAAAGGTCATTTATAGTTTTGTATATGCATTTATTAATAAAACAAAGATATCGAATAAGCAACAGGAGATATTTTTAATTTTTTGCAGGTGTTAAATGTAAAAGATCATTAAGAGTTTTGCATGTTTATGCCTGTCTTAAATTTTTGATGTAATTTGTTCTTAAAAGAATATATAACTGTGACCTTGAATTAGTTGCGTTTTAAGTAAAACCTTACCTTGAAATTCTTACATTTAAAAAAAAAAATGGTAGACTTTTCCTTTGTAAAAAATTTTTTATTTTCTATATATAAAGTACAGGCTCCTAAAAATGTTAGTTATATTTAAGTTCAAATATTGCAAAACCATTCGGTGATTGACGTCCTTTGTAAATAACTGTCCAGGTTTTTTCATTTATTTTGGCTAAGTAAGGATCCTCTTTGTTCAAATATTTTACAATCCTTTGTGGAAGATAAAACCATTTATTATTTTCTAAATATACAATAACTTTTGATCCATGCTGTGTGACCTTCCACTCGAAATTTATAATTTCGTAAGTTTGATTCAATGGAATATCATCAATTCTGGTGTACTCTGGCTTTATACCTTGGGCAATATTAATTATTTGTTGATACATCTGAAAATTAATGTATGTATATAAATAAACGAAAACCTTTATTTTAAGAAATTTTATTCTTACCATTCTATTACGTGTACTTTGAAGCGATGATAACAGAAATAACTTAAGTAAACCACTTTACAGCCTTTTATATCAAGTTTATAATAGACAATAAAACTCTCAATTAACTAAGCATTAAAAACTCAATGTTTAAATGAATTCATAGAGAATAAATGATTGTTATTTAAGAGAAAAACACACATTAAAAATAAAAATTATGGGTGTTGTGTACAAATACACATTATTTCTTATGGGGAAATTGATATATGATAATCCTATTGGATAAATATATGCACTGGTATTGCTAAACCTATACAGATCAATGCTTAAAGGAACGCATACACACATCAATCCTAATTGAGTTCTAATTGGATTAAAGTTGGGTTCCAATTGCCTTCTAATTGAAATCGTATTGATCTCAAATAGAACTCTAATTACAAACGCTAAAAAATTCTATTTGGGTTCTAATTAGATTCTTATTGAATTCTAATTGGAAAACACATTAATTGTATTCCAATTGGGTTCTAATTAGATTCTAATTGGAAAAATTTTCTCGCCACCCCACCCCACTCCTTATGGAAAACGTCTACGGATTACTCCTTATGTAAAACGTCTACGGATTTCTCCTTATGGAAAACGTCTACGGATTACTCCTTATGGAAAACGTGTACGGCGCAATCCTATTGTTCCAGAATCCCCACAAATATACTACTTACTCCTACCATGTGCAAAGTGTGGGTATAAAAAAACAAATCAATTTAAAATTTTTTAATATTCCCAGTATTTGCGGGTAACGTATGCAAAACGTGTCGCTTAATTACCATTCACCATTACAAGTGTTTTTGTTTTAAATCAAATAATAACAAAATCTCTTCCAATATTTACTTTTCAATTCAGAACAAAGGAAAACAAAAAAAGTCTGGAGAATAAGCGGATAATGCCACCTTAAGTGGCAAAAATCCAAAATTAAAGCAAACAAACTTAAAACAACAACAATATACAAACATACAACGTCAATACAAGAAAAACAAATCAAAATTAAACAAAATTTGTTACACAAACAATCAAAATAACAAAAGTAAAGGAAATAAAGTGGCCAAAAGTAACAAAAAGGAAGATTGTGGTGGTTAACAAGGAAAGACGATATTAAAAGTATAAATGTTAGAATGTATAAGTGTTTTCAAAAACTGGTGTTTTTTTTTTCTGTTGTCGTGAAGCTGTTTGATATATACGATTTAGGTGGTTTATTTCTTGTGTGAGTGTGGCAAGCAACACTTTTGATGGATTAGAAACGTAAACGAAAAAGGCACACACACGAAAATTCTAACGACACGTGACCTAAAACAAATTCACAAAAGAAACAAAGTGAACATTCGTCGTGGCATAATTTTAAACTCAAAGAAAATTGTTAACTATTGGCAACTATCAATTCCATTGTTCTTACTATAGAACAAAATTGGGAACAAAATTCAAGCACGTTTTGCTATACAACTTTTGTATATATGAAATTAAAAAAAAGATTTAGTTTCCAAAATCCTTATTACATTTTAATCTACTAAGAATGAAAGAAACGAATACATTTCTGAAATGTTTTGGAAAATGTAAGGTTCGTTTTGTTAAGTTTAATGGTTTGCCGGCACGATGCGAAGTTACGTTTCGTTGATACTACAACATGTTCGTTCAATACGGAGAGTATGCTAAACAAGATTTGGTTGATGTGAATATCTGTAAAATTACATGGGACAAAATGATTTCTCGTGATGTTTAAAGTATCAACTGCAAGTTTTTGGCGAACTCTAGTTAAGCCAATGTTGTTGACTGCTCTTTTTTAAAAAGCGTTGGGAGCGCCACCAAGTAAAATGAAAGAATACTACGATTTTCCTCTAAATGCGATGCAGTATTGTGCTCAACTTTAGTCGAATTGGAACAGAAGGACGGGCTACATTTTTTTGGCATTACATCTTTCAAATAACGCTGCTTCAATGACTTCAGCCTTCCACTAAATCCAGAAGATGCTGGTTTTAAATTTAAAAAGATTAATATGAGGATGCAGTTTTCACAGTTTGTCATCAATTGTATCGTTTTATTTGAGAAAAATCTTTGGCACTGCCTTTAAATGAAGACTTTACAGAGCCTCTTGAATACCATTCCGCAACATGATGTTCTAACAAAGTTTGCAAATGTCTAAACAAATTTCTTTAATAGCGGTAAGAATTGCCCAATTAATTAAAACCCGCCGAATAAACGGCTGCTCGCGCATACTGCATTTTGCACGTGAAAGTATTTCAATATAAAAAATTTAAATTTATTGGAAGAGTAGTAAACTTTTTATATTTAGATCCGAATTCAGCGTTGCATCACAATACGTTTCTTAAAAAATATGGATAAAACAGAGTGACAGAATACGGTACCGTGAAATAACTCCCAAATGAAATAACTCGCAATGGAAAAAATGAAATAACTCCCAATGTTTGGGAGTTATTTCACAAAAGTCACAAAAAAGTGAAATAACTCCCAAATGAAATAACTCCCAGCGAAAATTAAATAACTCCCAACGAAAATGAAATAACTCCCAATTAAAATATATATAATGCGAAAACCTTTTGTATCCATAAATTAGATGTTACTAACATAAAATTATTTTCTAAACAAACAAACCAAATGACTGCCGGCCTTTGTCTGGACGCAGGATAAGTTAACTCTCGTGGATCGAACCGACGGCTTCGTTACAGCTTTAGGGCAGGCGCATGGACTTTATGCACCTTTTTGGTTAAATAATTTTTTTAATAAAAAGGAGTTATTTAGATAGCCGGCCTTCGGCCGGGCGCAAGGAAAAAAAACTCCAGTGCATTCGATCCGCCGGCTTCGCAGTAGCCTTCGGCCGGGCAATGGACTTTAAGCTCTACTGCTTTCCATATAAAGCTTCGCCAAATAAAATATGAATTTTATGACACTTTAGTTATGAAGCTGCAAATACTTTCGATGCACTACAGTTTAAAGTATATTCCCCGGCCGAAGGCTACTGCGAAGCCGGCGGATCGAATCCACTGGAGTTTTTTTTCCTTGCGCCCGTCCGAAGGCCGGCTATATACCCACGGTTTTAAAACCCCAAAACTTTTAAATAAATGTCACCTTTTACACTAGCGTGATTAAATTTTTTTAAATGCTCTGGTATATACACTTGCTTTTAGTAAAATTAAATAACTCCCAATAAAAATGAAATAACTCCCAATAAAAATGAAACAACTCCCAATGATAGAAAATGAAATAACTCCCAATAAAAATGAAATAACTCCCAATGATAGAAAACAAAATAACTCCCAACACTTCGAAAAAATGAAATAACTCCCAACAAAATTTCATTGGGAGTTATTTCATTATGAAATAACTCCCAATGAAAAATAATGAAATAACTCCCAACGCATTGGGAGTTATTTCATTATGAAATAACTCCCAATTTGTATGGAAAAAAATTGGGAGTTATTTCATTTTTTCATTGGGAGTTATTTCATTTGGGAGTTATTTAATGGTACCACAGAATACTAGCAAGCATGGACAAACACAAGATTTTTACAAGATTTCTACCTTTAACTATTTGAGACAAACGGCACTTTAGGCATTTTTCAAAACGAAAGGGTATACCAGGTCATGTTTGAATTTATCATTCCTGCAAAGTTAATAAGGCTCTCCAGAATAACATTGACTGACACAAAATCTTCAGTTTAATCGTAAATAATATTTCCGAACCGTGATTTTTTATCGTGCTACCTAGATAAGGTCAAACCTGATGCTGCGATTAACAGAAATTTCATAATTTTTAACAAATAATCACATGCCACTTGCAAATGCCGATGATATTTGTCATGGGAAGAACTTAGCAAGATTTAACTGCTGCTTTTGCAAACATTGAGAATGAGTCAAGAAAAATGGACCTGGTGGCTTCATCGAACAGAACGCATACAAATACAAAGATTACGTTGGCTCAGTCATGTTGTACGAATGCAAAAAGTTGCTTCATCTGGAAAGGTTTTTGAACACGATCTTAAAGGCATGCGAAAAGGAAGACATCCGAAGTCCCGTTGAAGAGATTGGTTTCAGCAACATTTTGCTGATCTGAGTATCCGAAAATAAAGTAACAGCGGAGAAGATCGAGGCACTTGGTTATCAGTTTTAACTCAACTTAAGACCTAACCAAGTGAAACACCCATTCAGGAAAAAGATTTCTAAAAAGTATTTGTGTTACTTATTGGTATTGAATGGTACTGAAGCCAAGAGGAAGACTTTGATTTTATACAAAACGCTGTTTCTTATTTCGACAAAAAAAGTCTCCATCCCATTGGTGCAAAAACTAACGAAACATTTGGAATAATTAGCCCCGAAACTGCTTGGTCTTTAAATTTTTTGATGAGCGTGTCCCATTTGAAGTAAAACTAAAAATGGTGCAAAAACTTGGCATCGATGATAGAGATGAAAAGAGAAAGAAGTGTCCAAAATAAATGCTCATATATGGGCTAATTTTTATATTAACTGAAGACTTTTGTTTGTAACAACTTTTACTAACACTTTTCCTTGAGAGTAAAAAATTAATTCATATATACCAGTTATACACGGGTTGAATCCTGTAAAATTCGTTTCTATTTAACGTTTTGTGATGAAACACACTTAGACATTTTGCTGCTACTAGAGACTAACTATTTCAAATTTATTTTTCAAACAAAAACTACATGCACGCTTTCAAACATATGAACATAAGCATTTACATGCATCTGTAAATGTTAATATTCGGAGTTAAAACGTTGTTCCACAAACAATTTTCTCTTTTTCATTCATCAGCGAAACTAACATGAAATGAAAATATTTGCACATCAATGCACACGACTCGCGCCCTTTCTTGAAATTATGCACTTAGAGCCTGTATTTGTTTAATCGAAAGATGTGAAGACAATTACAAAGAACTGAATGATGATGACAAAAAATTAGAAAAAAGGCACAAAACACGTGTCCTTTGACACAAATGAGAAGGAGTGATGAATTTTGGTAAACATTGTTTTAACTCATTTTAAACGAATGAACAGAAAGAAACACTTGCTTGTGCCTACGGAGGTATGGAGAAAGTGTAGCCACGCGACCACAGCGCTGATGTTTCAGTGATTGAATCATGTAATCGGTATTGATATGTCAGTATTGGTTTAATAAGGCGGAAAATTGATATAGAATAAAGATGAGATTTTACTTTATTTTTACGTTAGTCCTCTGTTATATTTGTCCGTGCGAAGTGGAACTCGTGACAAGTGATTCCGGAGGCAAACAAAAAAATAAAGGAAGCTATTGGCTTAGAGATGAAATAAACATCAGTAAACTTGGTGCGTTTAAAAAAAATTTCAATAAACATACTTATGCAGCTTCTAAAATGTGTAACTTGAATGAGGAAAACAGTGTCAAAAGCATATTGTGTAATTAGCAGTGTTGGGAATTTGGGAATTGTCTTACGTAAATATGAAAAAAACACACACACATACTTATGTACATACATAATATAAGTCTGCTGTTGTTTCCATTTGATTCTGTTGTTTTTTCTTCAATTAAGTAATATGTACGTTTGTCGTTTATTTTTCTTTATATGCTGGTCTTTTAAGCAAACATTAAATTGTCCTGTATTTTGGTGATGTTTTACGACATTTTTTTTAATGCCATTTTGGAAACCATAGTGTTTTCATAACTGCCAAGAAGAAAATCAAACAAAACGTTTGTGTGGACTATGCGATATTGAGTTTTTAAAACAACAACAGAAATTAATGTTAATCCTTTTAAAAGGTTTCTTAATCTAAAGCTGTAGTGATTGAATTTTTTTTTGTTTAACATTGGTTTGTGCTTCTGTAAAATGGTATTTTTTTTAATTGGATAACATAAACTGGGGTCGTTTAAAAAAATAGTTTTTTTGTCGAGGGTCAAAAATCAGCGTTGTGATAGGTATATTAGTGGCATTTTTAACTTAAATTTAATAAAGGTTGGTCTATTATATATCCTGCCTCTCATTGTAGACATTTAATCCCCAATATAAGAGTTCGGCTCAAATTTTTTTAATTAAAAATTTACTATGATGCAAGCTTCAATATGACTGACTTTGCACGGGTCACAGTGGTTGAAAATCGTTTTTAATCGGCTAAAATTCTGTAACTTTTAAACCGATAAAGATATTTTGCAGGTGTGTTTTCTTAAAAGCCTTAACACCAGTGAACCGAAAAACATTCTTTTTTGTATAAAAAAAATACAATAATTCTCAATTCCAATCAATAGCACTTTCATACTTAATGCTAAAAAATATTAAAATTTCCTAACAACTCCTAACCCGATTTTAGTTAAATTAAAAATGTAGAAAAGCTTAAAAGATCTTCCCTATAGCAAAATAAAAATTGCGAATATTTTTGAACGGTTTATAAGTTACAGATTTCTTCCGATGAATAATATAAATTATATATCCGACTTGGCCTGGTGCTCTTATATTTCAGCCATATAAAAAGGTGAAAAAGGATATAAAACTTTGCAAGTAGTTTTATTCAAATGAAAAGAGTGTTCTACGTTTGGTTTTATGATTGTAGTAAAATCTTTTAAGCCCCTTCTGACCATAACAAGTTATATTCCTCTAAAATTCAAATTTTACTAAAAAAATAGACACTGGAAAAACATGATGGTCCTTAAATACTGCTATTCTGCTAATATTACAAAAAAACTCACAAGACGATAAATTTGCTAAAAATTCCAGGACCAGGCTTGGCCGCCTCTAATCTGTGCTAAATTTTCCCAAAATATCTTAAAAAATGTTAATTGTATTTTGATTACAAAAATATAAAGGCACCCAGCCAGACGGGCGGACGTAATAAACCTATTGTATCTCTACTATGTACACGGTGGGTAATTGAAAAGTAAATTGCAACTAGACTGCAGTGCACAGGGAAAGGTGGTGTCATTTCGTCAGCTGATTATTGTTTATTTTGCTTTGCTCTAACAATTAGGTGTCAAAAGCTGCATGCATACTTTACGTTTGCTTGCTTGCTTGTGTGTTTGTTTTTTGTTTCTGACATCTAGGTGTTTGTCCACACATTTTCAATGTAAAAATGTCATATGGTTGTGGGTGTTGTACCTGTAGTACTTGGGCTACCACCTTGTATAGATCCACCTTGGCACAGAGATTAATCTATCCTTTATACAACTTAATTTGTATCACATACAAACTCATGACAAGTAAATGTAAAAGTGATATTCATTTATTAGATTTATTTTTTTTACCCATTATTTAATCATTTTTTTTATTCACCTTTGCATTTCCTTTTGTTCCTTCGTCCATTTTGGAATGACAATAATAACAGCAACAACAATAGCAAGTAAATATTGGTTATTCATCTGTACACACACATGTGTATTTGCTAAACAGAAGCTTTAGTTTATAATGCCAAACGGCTTAGCGAGTTTAATACAATAAAACTTAAGCATTTAATTGCCACAAACGTATGAGCAAATAAAGTTAAGATCTGTTGTAATACTTTTGTTGTATAAATTGGTATTATAATTAAGTCACTTGTTTGAAAATCAAAACCAAATACCGCCTGGCAGCAAGGTGAGCGAGATCTTTGTAAATGAAGCGTATAAAATAAAAAAAAATTGCAGTTGTTGATATTGTGTGAATAGATAACATGTGAAATAAATTAGAATTATAATTTTCTTTTAAAAAAGCGTGGGAATTTTGAATCAAAACAACATACAAGTACAATTTAAACTATTTGCAAATTTTTAATTGTTTGGAAATCGTTTTAAAACAATAATAATGTATATTTTCCATATTAATAAAGTAAATGCCAAACAACGCTCAAATAAAAGCACAAATACACAAGGGAATAAAAACGTATGTTTTATTTCATTTAAATATTGAAAATAAAAATATTTTTGAATCAAATGCACCCCCATTGTTAAATTTTGCTACAACCCAATTTAAAGAAAAAAATATTTTTAATAACGAATTTATAAACGAAAACCCTTCAAAGCATTTGTGCAGTCGTGTGTCGTAAACGGTCTTCTACCCTTCATATGTTTAAAATTATGTCAAAAACTTTATGAAATAAAATTTTCTCATTCATTCATTGTTTGCATTTTTTTTTAACGTTTGATAAAATAATATTCATTTTGCATATGCAACCGATTCAATATACAACCGTGGTGTCAAAAACAATAACAAGTAAGAACAGTTTTTTCCATTCTTAATTTATATTGAAAGTCGGAGTGACGGAGATAGTATTTTACTGAAATAACTTTGAAAGAAAGTGATCGAGAGTTATTACTCTAGTGTCTAGTTCATATTAGCAATACTTATGATTATAATCTAATGCCTGCCATAATCGAAGTACCTACGATTTTCAACCTAAAATATTTCTCTTACCATAAAAGCAACGCATTTAAGGCATACTTATTGTTGTCATTTTGGTAATAAAGGACTTACGTGATGGAGGTATTATGCGTTTGTAATGCCTAAACATGCCTAAGGCCACCCTTAATTTTACCGATCGACTTGACTTCCTGAAAAAATTAAGATAGGTCCCTTTGTTAGTCCGGCTGAACGGATAAGTTTTTTTTGTTTAGAAACCAATCATATTGTTCGCGGTGTTGATCAGTAAAATTTTTGATACATTTCCCATACAAATATCCTCCCTCCACGAAATTTTGCGTATATTTATAACCTTGTACCACAAAATATTAAATAGAATCCTGTATCGGACAATTCAAAAATTTTCAAAAGGGTCCAATTAAACTCCAAAAATCACATGTGATTATTCTTATAAATTGCGAATAAATAGCAGTTATTTACTTAGTTGGACACTTAAAGCAACGCATTGGCTGAACTAAGAATGGATTTCAAAGCGCTTCGATCTTCTGCGCTTCTTATGCAGTTTTTCACATATAGATTGAAAAGGTTTTTCTATACTTGATCTTCCCAACGGAGTGGTAATTTTCGTTCTGTTTATCAAGATTTTTTTTCTACAAGATTTGACGTAGTGTGATTATCTGGTCGGGGATCGATTTACCAGGTCTAAAGCCAGATTGAAAGGGGCCGATTATTTCATTGATTTTAACCCTTAATTTTTCACATAATATACGCGACAGTATCTTGTACGCGATGGTAGGGAGGCTTATCCCTATACAAATGGCGCAGATAATATTGTCGCCTTTTTTGTGGACGGAGCAGAGCACACTGAGGTTCCAATTATCAGGCATGCGTTCTTTTGGCCAAACTATGCAGATAAGTTGATGCATGATTTTTAACAACTCAAGGCCTCTGGTCTTTAACAGCTCTATTGGCATCCCATCAGCTTTTGCAGCCCCGTTATTTTCCATCTGAGAAATTGATGTTCTCACTTCTTCTTGGCTGGGAGGTAGGCACTCTACTCCGTCATCACTGATTGTGAAAAAAGTTCCTCTCTCGCCACTTTCATCAAGTACTTACAATCTGGAAAAGTGTTTCTTCCTAATTTTCAGAGCGATATCTTTAACCATAACAAGGTTGCCATGTTGGTCTTTACAGGATTCTCAGTCTGGTGTTTTTTTAATGGTAGAACTTTCTGACATCTTTTCGACTCATATTCGTCTCGATCTCCTCAGGCTTTAATCTTTTTATTTTCTTTTTCTGCCGCCGAAAAAGACTTTTCCCCTCCTTTCTTTTCACTCTATACTTCTTCTACGCACAACGTTTGGCTGCCGTCTGCAGAGTTGCCTGTTATACTACATATTTCTCTGCCGTTGCTTTGCGAGGCTCCTCGTCATACTATGGGCTTTGGCAACCAATTAAAATTTTAGCTGCGTTTTCAATGGAGCTGATATACTCCCACTATGCACAAATATCGGGATAAGGAATTCCCTCTTGGAGCAGTTGGGTTAATCGAATGGAGTAGACATTGGCATTTGGTTGTGTTTGCAGCTTTACGGCATCTTTTTTCTTCTGCAGTGACTTGCGCACCACGCACGACGCTCAATCGCATTGTTACCTTGCTACGAAAAGCTAGTGATCCAAATCTATCTTAGCTCCACGTATCGTCCACCCATCCAAAATGCTTGAAAAATGTCATCCATCTACAATAACATGATCGATTTGGTTCCATTTTAATCGATATGGTAAAGTCCAAGTCGCCTTATGTATAAAGCCATCTTGGAAACTTATGCTACTAACTGCCATATTTCCAGCTGCCGCGAAAGAGATCAGTCTCATGCGGTTATTATTCGTATGTTCGTGGATACTGAACTTTCCTAACTATTGTAGACTCAAATATGCTCTCCTCTTACTTTTGCGTTGAAATCGCCTATAATAAATTTAACGTCATTGCCGGGTCAGAGATCATATACTTCTTCTGGGGCGTGGGCTGATATAAAAGTATTTTGCCTCGAGGCAGACTGTAGCGATTCGCTCGCTCATTGGATTGAGTCGAGAGACAAGTGTCACATTTTCCTGCTCACAAAAGGCCGAACCCAAATTCATACTTGTTTAAATAATAACTATAGTACATATCACCCTTTTCTGTTCTGGTGGCACCATTTCCATTCCATCGCACTTCCTGGATGGCAGTTGTATGAGACTTGTACTTATTAATTACTTTCGCGAGTTGGATCAATGCACTCGCTCTGAACAGCGTCGGAACATTCCGAGCGCAGATCTGTAAATCATGGTGCTTAAATTATTTTCGGTGGTCATCAATATTAGGAGGGGCCGTTTTTTTAATGGTAATAGTTACTTCCGGGGAGAGATTATAAGACCTCTACCTTGGCCCATTTTTGACCCTCCAACGGGGGTTGGATTCAGCCATGCAGGTAATACCTGAGGGACAGGTATGTTCGGGACTTCGCCATGTTGAAGCCGATCAGAGCCATTGCTTGGTATCCATCCGATGGTAGTGCAATCAAAATATACTAACACATTCGCAATCGTTTTTAAAATAGAAGTTAGCCAAACAAATTTTGTAAAGATTGCTCATTATTAACTGTTCTATTTTCCTGTAGTTGACGTTTACCCATCCCCACTCAAAAAAGTCACTTAAGCCTACGTACACTTTGGGCATACGGTGGTATTTAATACGAAATAAATTTTGGTGTAGGGATACCATAGTAGGGCTTGACTGACTATAACCTTCCCACCTGTTGCTATTTTTTTGTTAATTGAAACAGAAAATGTTTTTTACTCTACACGATTAATCTTTGCAAACATATTTTGAACATGTTTGACAGTTTGAAAAAACATTTGAACGCATAGAATGAATGTGATCCAATTTGGCAAACCATCATTTAAATGTCTTTAGTTTTTAAATTCTATACCTTCTCGCTTACGTTGATTTTGCTAAATATTGTTGGCAATAACATTCTGTTTCAAGAATGTTGTAAATCATCTTGATTTCATTCTTTATCTGTTATTTGCTGTTCAACAAACAATATAAAACAATGTTTTTTTTTATAAAAAAAAAATATTTTTATTACTCTTTTTTTAATTTTGTTTTTAAGTTTTATTTCTTTAACTTTTGTTATCATTGCAAGTTTATGATGTTTGCTGTATATATGACTTTAATAAAAATAAAAAGAAACATAAACGATATAAAATACAATTTAAATAAGAATTATTTCTGTATCTCTATACACAGTGGTTTTATTGCAAAATTAAAGAAAAAAGACAAACAAATCAGCATCTGCATTTATGCACATATTTATATCTTTTATTGCGTTGATTGCAGTTTAAGTTACTTCCCAGTAAAGTTTTTCTTTATTTGTGGAATTGATTGTTATTACTTTAAAATTTACAAAGCAATGAGGTATGAGAACATTGTATTTGGCTTGGTCGAATTTTTTAAATCCCTTAAATGAAAAAGGGTATTAAAAAATATATTTAATATAAAGTTTGTCATACATGTTTATAACATAGTCCCCCTCTTACTAACTTTTTTCGCATTAAGTTTAAAGTTTAAAGCCGGTTTAGTGTCCCAGATATGGAACTTCTCGAATGTTTTATAAAATTGATATGTTTCTTAAAGGGATGCCACATACGGTATTTCTATCTAACCAATTTTGTTTTAGAATAGATATTATGATATTTGCCACATTTGAATTCCATAGCTATTAGAGTTTGCAAAATACGGCGTCAAAAAATTTTATAAAATTTATAGACTTTTAGGAGGCTACCTACCACTCGCCGTTCTTTTATCCAAAAAATTTTTATTTTATAAAAGTTTACCGTCCATAAGGTTTTCGCACCGAATTTCGTGAATAAAAGGATATACGCTAAGGAATTTTAAAAAATTAGCTTGTTGTAGTTTATTTTAAATGTTTTTCGTGAAATAAAAAATAAATACAATTTTGTTAGTTTTTAAAGAAATTAATTTTATGCATATAAATGTTTGTTTAATTTTAAAAAAACAAGCTACTGAGAAATACAGCTTTTGGTGAAATTGTTTTTCCAGTTGTTTTTTGTTATAAGATTTATGAAATCTGGACTGCGGGTACCTTTCACAATGTTTAGATACACTAAGACGGGTTTTCGGAAAATTCGGACCCGAAGGGGTAAATAAGGATAAAAAATCGAAATAACTGAATACTTATATCTTCTAAGCTATAAACGATAGAAAAAAGATAAAAGGTATCGTATTCTACTTAAAAAATAAGCGGACCCGTGTCTGTCACTTTTTCAAAGATTTGGACTTAAAGGGTTAGAAATGGGTTGAAACTAAATTTTGATAGTTCTTCAGTTTGAACTGCATTCGTAAGGTCTCAAAGAATATTAATACATATGTTTTTAAAACTTTTGGTAAATTTTTAACCGATAAAGGTAAAAACGTAATTTAAATTGCGTTCGACAGGTCTCAAAATATAATGGCCAAAAGTCAACTTAGTCTACAAAATTTATATCTTTCACATTTTTAGTACTTTTTTAGTTCTCTTAAATAATAGGACTACAAATATAAACTAACAACTATTGGCAAAGATTTAAGTCGAAAGTATATTAAGTGGCTAAAAAGTACTTTTCTCACATTTTTGGTACTTTTTTGTATGTATTAAGATTATGACCCTAGATATATATAAAATAATTATATAATTGACCCAGATTGGGGTCGGAAGTCAGCAAAGTTGTTAAAATATCCTTTATTTACATTTTTTTGTATTTTTTGCATTGTTTTGACATTTGATTTTAGAAATATAAAAAAGGGTCCGTGGACACCGATTGAGAATAGAAATCAACTAAGTGGACAAAATATAATTTTTCCCATATCTGATAATTTGTTGTATTGTTTTAAATTTTTAATAATGAAGTATACAATTATGGAAATTACAAAGTACTTTGTTTTTGTTTTTGTGTACATTTTTGCTATAAGTAGAAAATTAGAGATTCTAGACTAAGATTGTGTAAAAAATTAGTCAAGTTCTATTTTTTATGCTTGAAGTACGTTTTTGCATTTAGTACTTTGTTTTATTTAATATTAGAAACTGCGCTTACGAAGTAGAGGGTTAACTACTAGTACATATATACATTTGTATCTACAAAATCATTAATAAAAAAAAATAATCTCTGTAATATAATTTACCCTAAAACCAGATATGAGATAGCATGTTCTTAAGATGTTTGTTGTGTTTTTTTTCCTGTGCGCCAAAACCCTAGGTTCATTTGCCTAAAAATGCCATTTTTATATGTATAAATTCATATGGCGGATTTTTTTCCTAATTCTTGAATTTTTTTTCTCAAACATATACTTTGGTCACAAAAAAATTATTTTTTTACTGGTTATTAGCATGCTTGCTGACCACGGCTTTGGTCTTTTTTTTTGCGATTTATTGAAAAATGTGCCTAGACTTAAGCTCCGTTTTCTCAATTTCATAGGTGCACACTTGTGATAAAAGACTTAGAAAATTGTATATTTAGGGTAACTTTTTTGAGTTTTATGAAAATTTGTAGGTAAAAATATTACTGTTAAAACTATATGAAAAACTTTCATTTTAAAAACTACGTATGTATGTAGTTTATTCTATGTGGATTAAATTAAAAGCTATTTAATTTATTTTTACAAAAATTACAGAATTGACATTCAAAAACAATAGAAAATAATATATAAATATTATTAAACTAACAAAAGCTTAAAAAACTGAAACCATTGAGTAAACTTCGAATGGGTTATAATAAAAATTTATATTTTATGTCTATCTAATAACATATATGTACATATGTACTCACACACATGTACATAATATTTATTGGCAAAATGTTGCTTATCGCATATTTTCACCTGCCTGCATGATTTTTTAAGTTGCTGATTATAAAAGAAATTCTATGAAGTGCCGCTCTTTTCCAACAATTTGTCGTCGCACAATTTTCAATCTCATAATATATTTTTTTTTACGTGACATTGATATATCGTACGACCATGATTGTATCGTTTGTTTTGTTTGTTTATATAAGAAAAAAAATTTATAGATAAAATTATAAATATCTTTAAGAAAAAATAAAATTGTAAGCTTTTTTAAAATACATTAAAAATCAATTCACAAACATGTGAATGAATGAATTTTGTGCACAATTTCAATTTTGAAATATTAATTTTTTATATATATAATTATATTGTCCTTTTTGTTTTTTTAAGAAGCAAAAATTAATAAATTATTTTCCAAAATTTTATTCAAGAAAAATGCAAAACAAAAATTTTTTTGAAAAAAGTTATGATTAAAAAAACTTTTGGTCAAAAGGCAGGATTGGCTAAAGATATTGATGGCACAAAATACTTAAAGATTTTCCAAACCACACACAAAAAACTACAAAAAAAAATTTTCAAACAAATTCTTGTTCAAAATAATTTATTTTATTAGTCAATTTATTTAATAGTCTCTAATAATATTTTTATTTGATTTTTAAATCAAACAAAATTTTCGCCTAGACAAATAAAATATTTAACCAACTCAGCAAAATTTTTTAACAGAAGCTAAAATTCTTGCAAAATTGTTTGTCTAAATTTACAACTTTCGTTGTAGGTCCTCAGCCAGACAAAATATTTACTGATTCTCTGAAATTTGTTACTGATTCTACAACTCAGTTTTTTCTGTGCAAATAGAAATCAAGATCAATACAAGAATTTTTATCTATCATTAGGTCTTCGCTTTATAGCTACGGGATAAGAGTACGTGTTAGGGATCTCGCCTAATAACCCCTAGATGTCGCGTTCTGTGTGATTGCATGTCTGAAATGGGACTTAATGTAATTTCATCTGAGCAGCCAACTCACTGGCCAACAGACCAAAGTAAAATTTCAGACGTCATTGACTTTGGCATTACAAAAGCATTACCCACGGAACTTTTTTAGGTTCAGGCCTCGTTGGATCTATTTTCAGACAACTGGTCCATATTAGTCACCACTGGCAGTCCTTAACAAATCGTTAATAGTGGTTTTCTTTATTCTAAAAGGGTAAATTGGCCCCGGAAGATATTGATGACTGTAAGCTTAAGAAAAACATTTAAAAAGCCACTAAACATGCTTCTTCTACCTACCGCCAGACTAGATACAACAGGGGGAAAATTATGGTATTCGATTCGAATCGAAATTCTACTCAATCGATCGAGCGGTCAATGCTTTTAATATAGGAATTCTAATAAGAATTTTAAAATTTCGAATTTGCCCCCAAAATTTTTTCAACAGACGTCAAAAAAATTTTTTTTGAGAAAAAAAGGAGCACGTAGAGAATAACAACACCAAAGACCACCCTTAATTAAAGCCAAGTTGAAGGAATACACAAACTATCTCAGGAATTCGTTGAAATCATATACAACAGCATTCCTTAGGTTAGACTCAGAAAGGTCAGATACCTCTTCTCAGACAATATATTCATTTTGGCGACCTGCCAAAAGTATGTGATTGAAGTGTTCCAGAGAAACATTTTTCGGAAAATCTATGAACCAATATGCATTAACGGAGAGTACTGCTAATGCATTAACTACGAGAGGATTTTTTTTTAGAAAAACTTAAAGCTAATATTTGTTAACGGATAATTCTGCTGCTACGCGCTGTACACTCAAAAAAGTATTTATGTAAAATCTACTGGAAATGGTATTTTAAATAACTGGTTATTCATTTAAAAACCCTCCAACTAGATAATCATTAAAATCAACAAAATATTTCATTCAAATTCAGACATCAAAAAAATAACTTACATATTCGTCTAAAATTAACTAGATTTTCTGTTATTTACAGCTAAACACAAAGTATCGGAAAAAAATTTACAAAATTAAATATTAAATCAAAATAACTGACAAAATCTCCAACGGAAAATCAGTATTTTTGCGCAGTTGGAGCTTTGAATAACTCTTCAAACCAGTTAAAAACAAATATTATATTGAAATGTAACTGTTTTTTAATTTAGAAACAACTTTACGGATTTCTTTCTAAATAACTGACAGTCAGTTACTGTAATAATTTTTTTAGTGTACAGTCTATTTGCCGACATTAACATAATTAAGAGTGTTTAAATTCAACATTTGCGTTAGCTAGGTCATGTTGTTAGGATAAATTAAGATGCTTCAGCTAGGCAGTCATTTGAATGCGAAGGTGGTGACAGGTCACTTAGAAGGGGTAGACGAAGACTCCGATTAAAGGGCCAGGTGGGGAAAGATATATGCAAACTTGGTGTCGAAAATTGAAGAAAAAGTGCTAGGAAACTGGTTTTAGGTTCGACAAAAGGAACAATCTTTCCGTATTAGTCTTTTTTTACATTTTTTTGTAACATATTCACACCTGTCAACCTACAATAGGTATTCAAATCTTAAAACTAAAACTTTATATCAGCCCAGCCAGGGTTAAATCAAAATAAGGTTATTCAATTGTAACGATGCCAACTAAGGACTATATTTTCCCTTCTCCTAAAATGAGTGTGCTCACTATGTTGTAAGATGTGTCGAGCGAGCGAATTTTGATCTGTAAGTACTTGTTCACATAGCTAGGGATTTCGCATATAAATAGTAGAACTTGTAGGTCTTTGTGAATGTTACTGTTTTTAATGTACCAAGAATTATCAGTTATCATTTGTAGGATTTTGTTTTGATCACGCTGAATTTCCTCTATGTTGAAGGCAAAGACGCAAAGACATAATTATATAACATTACACAAAATAAGTTTTAAAATCTAGTTGTAGAGCACAATTGTACAATCGAGAGAAAGCATAAAGTTTCTACTAACTAGCAAATAAATTTAGGCTGCCAACTATACTTCTGCAGCTTGTAGGCATTGCTGCATAATAACTTTTTGTAGGAAAATTTAAAATCGATAGCTGTTATAGCTCGTAAAATAAAACGTTTCGAAAATTTCAAAAACATTGTTTATTTGTATGGAGGATGTGTCTCCCCCTGCTCCTATGCAAATAATTTTTCTCCAACATGTAGGCATTCTTCCACAATCTCTTTTTGTAGGAAATTTGAAACTAATAGCGATAGTGGATTTAGTTTAGGTACGAAACCGTAGACCTTAGATCATATTAAACATGTTATTTTGTTGGCCAGTGTTAGTCCTAAAAGCTCGTAAGACGCAATGATGTTTACTGTGATTGCCTTAGAATATATAGATGGCTTTTTTACGATCATAAAGTAAAACAATATTATACAATTTATGCCAAACACTAGAATATTATAAAAAACTAAAAAAAAATTCAAAACTTTGTATTAACACAATCAAGGTATTAAAAACACAACATTCTACTAGCGAAATACCAATGTATATTGCTCCAAATGTCCATGTTGTGAAGAGTACCGACTAGTTTTTATTATAAACATGCTGAAATAATCAACTGATTTAACCTACATTTTTTCTAGATCATACAATGTCATAAATTATTCAATTTATCCTTAAAACAACTTATTCAAAAAAAGAAACATAAAAAACACAGGAAAGACATAAATACACGTTAGCGTGTGTGTATGTAAACTCATACAAAGAAAATAAATGAAGTGAGAAAACATATGGGCACGATACACTAAACGACATTAAAATTTCGAACAGATGTTTAAATGCACACAACGGTAATAGTCCCAAAATAAAAAAAGTTTCGTCCCAAAATTTGAATGCAATAGGGGAAATGGCACACTTTACTCGTTACTTTTTTTATTTAACAAAAAGGAAATGCATGGATATGTGACCAACACAACCATTTCCGTTTAAAATGGGGTAAATATTTTCTATGTATTTGGTTTATAAAAATAACTGCTTTTGCGTTGTTAGAAGGAATTGTATGAAAGGGAGATACAATGAGTAGAATACAAAAGCAATTATGAGAGCAAAAAGACACACCCCTGTTGAAAAAAACAAACAAAAATACTAAAAATAAGGCGGAGTTTGTAGTTGGCGAGTAACGATAAACTCTGAACAAAAATTTTAGGACCTACAAATGTAACCATCTTTTGATTTTTTTTCTTTCCTATTTTCCACGTGCCGCGCATAAATTGTCACTGAAGCACGGAACAAAAAAAAAACAAACTCCTTAAATTACTTTAACGCATTCGAAAACACGCTCACAAAACATTTGAGTTGCTTGGTTTGCTTTACAGGGTCCATGTCACAATGTAGACCTTTATATCATTTTTCTGTTTTAAGGACTTCAATGCAGTTAATTTATTTTGCTGCTAGTATGTGCTTGTCTTGTTCTGTTCTTTTTAGGTTTGGAAAATCAGTTTACTTTTAGCGTCGCCTTTTTAAGGAACTTCTATTAGCTACTTGTGTAGCTGTTCTTTGTATGTTTATCTTCCAGCAGGTCATAGGTATAACGTTTTTTTTTAATTTTTTTTCATCCTCCTCATTTTGTTTTCTTTTTGCCAAATACGCTATAGGATTTTTTTATGTTTTTCATTTTATTTCGTTTAACCGCTCTGCAGAGCAACAAAACGTCCATTTACTTTGCCAGCCACCAGCATGTCTGCCTGTATGTCTGTCTGCCTGCTTGCCTGACATCTAGTCAGCCACGTACACTTTTTTATATATACGACATCATGACACTATGGACTTTGTTAGTTACAAGTACTTTACGGTAATGGGGGATTTTCCCTTGAGCATCCTCTAACAAAAATTAATTTAAATCGATATTGTTTAGCTTCTGCATTTATTTATTTATTTCATTTAATTTTTTTCCACATTTTGTCGTCTCCTTTTCGAATATATTTTTTTAAGTTTTTCCTGTAAAAAAGAATTTCATAAGAAAGAGACAAATTTTAGTTATGGTTTATGGTAATGAATGGTATGACAAATAGACAGACTGACTAGCTGGTTCAGTGTATGGTGGAAATTAAGTCTAATTGCTGAATTTGTGGTGGTTATTGGTTTCTTATGGTTTGTAACAACTTATTAATTAGTATCCCTGTCACATGACTGATTTAAATTAGATGAAAGAGGAAAATTGCAACAACATCTTAAAGAAACTTTTCTTTGTTTTCTTAGTTTCCAAGATTTTGTTAAATAAATTGGAAACTTATTTTTTTCAAAGGATATTACTGTTTTATTATTCGCTTATTTGTTTTTTGTTAGAGCTAAATTAAATTGAAATTGCCTATATAATAAAAAAAAAGTTAAGAATAATTAGTTTAAAACGTATATAAAGTTGATTTTGAACAAAAACTAACTGAAAACAATAACTTGCTGTATATCTCGATAGTTTGTTTTTTAAATAACATATGTATATATTCAAAAAATGAATTTCTTTAAAAAACAACTAATTTTGTTTTATATGCGACTTTGCGGGTAACTTGACAAATTCCTTACCTTAAGCACCACTATAGTTGTTCGAACATTGCAAGCAAAATAATTCAAAGTATAGCAGAGGCTCCCTCTAACCGCCACCTGGAGACGTCGCCAATAATAGGCTACCAACTCCAAAATAGGATGTAAGTCTGTTACTAGCTATGTCGAAATTGTTCGTAAAATTGCTAAAAATCAAGTTGACTTTATAACAACATATTCCTTTCCGATCACAAATTTTACCTGCTTAGTACCATCAAACAAGCCCACAGATTGGTAAAGGTTATAAGAAAAGCCTTTGAGCAGAGGAAATATTGTTCAGCGGTTTTTATTGATGTCTTTTAAGCTTGTAAAAACGTATGACATGAATGCTTGTTAACTAAACTATGCTGACTTTGCCAATAAATCTCCATAGAATTTTAGAAAAGTACATAGTCGGAGGACAGTTTCTGATCTACGAGGGAGACAGGGAGGCATTTTCAGTTTTCCTTAACCAATAGAAGCTGGTGTATGTATCCCAAGTAAGTACCCTTCTACTAGTTCTCTACTTTCTAAGCACAGCAAACAAATCGCTTTCCTCAGTACTCATTTAGATCCTAGAGAGAGGCCTCAAACCAATTACAGCAATATATATTCAAAAAGTCTGGTTGTGTTATTGCATTTTGTTAAATTACACTAACAACAATGTGCGCTTTTTAAGAGAGGCTGAGCAGCACAAATACCATTACAAACGTAAGAGTATAGGTTGCCTATGACTGCACTATGTTAACATTGAATCGGGCGCATCAAAATACAGCGATTGCCTGGGTTGCACCATGTTTGGAAAGGACTAGCGCTTTGAAATAAGTATTCGTGACCAATTTGAAAGCCTAGAAATGAATTTAAAATGAATCTCCTGAGTTGTGAAAGAGTTTTGCGGATGAATCATTTGCGTGTAAAAGTTGTACCCGTGCGATGTAGCTTCACCGATTAAAAAAGGCGCTCGTTGGCTATTACAAATGCTCTGCATAAGACTCGCAATAAGCTCTTTTGCAATAAAAATGTCTAGCTGCGTGTTTTGTTATTGTAACACTTCAAATTTGTTTAAGAAACGAAAAATAATAAACATCTGCAATTGAACAGCGTTTTTTACGTATTTTTTGAACAAAAATGCTGATTTTGAGTTAGAGTAAATTTTTTCCGTTTTTTTTTTAAGTCAAACGAATATCAGGGTAGACAAGAACAAAATAACATTTAGCTTTACAGTAAAGTTGTTAAAATAACAACAAAATTAGTTAAATACTTTCTGTTTATCGTCGCATTGTTTACTGACAATAAGGTCAATAAACTATGTTTTCTTTTCTGAATAACATTTAAGTTAAGGTTCATTTACACGTGACTTAACCATACCACAGTAAACAGCTGTTGGAAACAAACTTATGGGCAACACTGTATTTGATTATAGATGACTTACCATTACGCCATAACCCTAACCAATGGAGTTTTGGTTTTTAAGGCAACGGTTATGGTTATGGCGTTATGGTAAGTCACATGCAATTGAACCTTTAAACAGGTGATGTTAACGCCAAAAATACTACAACTTTTCAAAGTAAACAGACGACAAAATCTGTCTACATGGCTGGTCTTGGTAAGAAATATTGAGTTTCTAAGTACGTTTTTTTCAATAAACATTCCCAGGTAACCCTGCTGAAAATGTAATATTGAGAAAAGTTCTTGCACGCTGTAGGGTTTTATTTTCACTTAAAGTCATACATTTACTTTCTTTTATAAATAAAGAAAATAAAAAGAAGACGTGTCTGTCTTTTTAACCAGTTAATACAAATAAAACCACAAATGCCAATTTTTTTATTTACTGTTTGTTTGTTGGATTGTTTGTCCACCAATACTAACAAAAGTATTGTTTTCCTTTTATAATAATATGTTTGTACCAGTTCATATGTTAGCAAATATAAAAGGAAGCTGGATTTATAAAGATTCTTTTGGGATTTTAAATTGGCCGCGGAGTTCAACACATAAAATATTTATTGTAGGTTAAAGAACTGCAAGGGTTAAATGAATATTTATGTAAGTGTATGTTTGCCAATATGTTTTCAGATAAAAATTAACAAATATTTGCTCGTACCAGTTCCCTAAAACAAACTGAAGTGTTAATCGAAAACGCTGAAGGCAAAATATTGTATTTAATGGATTTTTATTTACTATCAATTCTATAAAAGTTACACGCAGAAAGTAATCATGGTTGGACATGATCACGACAGTCATAATGTTTTTCTTTGCTATTAAATGTGGTTGATTAAAGCATATTATACTTATTTTTTCTTTGAGTTTAATTTTTATTTGTTAGTTCATTTGCCATTGGTATAAAATATGCGACAAAATAAAAAAATGACAAAAGAAATAAAAAGATTTGCCTCCCTATTGTATAGGATGCAATAATTAAAAAGAGTTTCACTCCATCTGATAGATGGATGATGCTTGACCCTTACTCAAGTGTTGCCAAACAGACTTTAATGCAAAAAAGCATAGTTTGTTTGACAAAGTAAAACTTCGTGCTAACGTAAAAGTAAAAAATATAAGTTAAACAGGTGATGTTAACAGCCAAAAAACACTACTACCGAAATGACCCGATTCTTTTGATGTTATAAACTTAAGGATGCTCCACACAATATCAGTAGCCTCGTCCAATCAATCCCAAAACACTCCTTCAGGTTTTTAAATAAAAGAGAACGAAGATAGTTTGTCTTGGAGTGCGTGAGCGCTGGAAAGTGACTTTGAGTTTGCTTAAAAGTATCCACATCCCCTGCTTTACCACAGGAGCTGCAATTACCCCACATAATCCTGGAGACTCTACAAAAATGGTATTTACGCATACCTTCATGTGATCATGGCATTGTAGAACTGGAATGGAGCCCGAGCGCTTTATTTTTCTAAATATTCTGTGTCTCCGAATCCTAAAGATATGCACCTTTGTCACTTTACAAAGTTCTTAAATAGATTCTGAATGCTAAGGCCATTGATAGACACGAAAAGTTTGCGGAAATAGCCTTGAACAAGTAATTTGGGAAGCACAGCAACAGATCAACGACCTTTTTGGCTCCTACTTCGGCCTAACAATTTTTGCAGCTTGAAGGAGTTTGTAGATCTCGTTGATGCCCAGCTATCCACAGAAACCCACAGTTCTGATACTCTCTTTTGTCTTAAACCTACCCGCAGAGAAGATAAAGACCTTTTAGTTGTCCTTTTACCGAAGATTCTACAACCAGCTGTGTTCCCACATAGTAGAACCTGGCTGTACTATGAATCCCAGTTTGACGTATATGCAGTCACTGCTTCATTTTGAATTTGGAATAATCTTGCCATGTGCTATTTGGTTTTATGCATGAATTGTCCTGTTGCTACTAGTCGAATCGCAGAACCTTTTGCCACACCCTCTACTACCAGACTTGAATTTTTAAGATTGCATCCAGGAGTTCTTTAGGGGGACCTACGTTCGTGGGCTAATCGTGGAAGGAACCTGCAAAATCAAGCAAAATTTCAATTGTGTGATAACCATTGTAAAGCACCTTCTCTGTCCAAAAATAAAGTGCCTTCTGTACAGGTTTACAAATTTTCGTTCGAAAGGATTACTTTTTTCTGATGTTGGTGAAAATACAACCCTTCATGTCCTTCAAGAGTGCCTGCATCTTGAGTTCAGTCTCAAGCACTTTCTAGAGATCAAAACAAGTTAATAAATAATGCTACGTTTGCCGTGTTTTAGGTTTTCCGGGAACATTACATCTGGCATGCAGGATTTAGATGGTTGGAATAAGTTAATTTACTATTAAATCCGTAGTGGAGAGAAAATGTCGCAGCCCTGATTCTGCAGCGTAGTATGTGGTAAATTAGGGAAGACGGAAACATGTGCGCAGCCTAAAAATTAAGTGTAAAATAATGCTTTTAAAATCTCTCTACTGGTTTTCATTAACTCTCCATATTTTATACATATTACGCTGGGCATGCTGGTTTAATAGCCATCGTCTTGCATTTTGTAGTTGTTTCACCAGAATTTTAATTCTACCACAAAAACTGTTTCATGAGCTTCGCTTGACTTTATTTTCGTTGATCTACATATATTTTTTCAAAGATCATCTATGTACTCATTCCAGTACTTAAGTTGGTCAGTGATCTTAGCCAATTTGAAGAACTCACAAACTATCTCTAACAGTATTCAAAACTAAACAAGGCGTACCAATGACGGCCTGCGAAAGCGCGCTAAAATCCGCCCCCCCACCAGTACTACCAAGGAGAGTATAGCCAAGAACGTTCTAAGGCGTGCATCCTTTATAAGCCGGTACCTCTTCCCTATCCGCAATTTTAAATTTATTAATATGGCGGTTATAATTAGCCTACCACTCTCACTTGTGCCCTTACAGTCCCATATTGGGACCGTGTCTACCACCAAATTCCTTTTACAGGTTTTTCTGACTAGCTATTGCAGTTCTTCAGTGTTGCATCCGAATTATAAAGGATTTTGAAAGATGCGTTAGTAACTCGTTGTTGTTATGGAAAGGAGTTCAGCCAAATCCATTTAAGAATATGGCAGGACTTACAGTAGTTTTGACTGAGGGCTGAGGAGTGAATATATAATTAGGTATGTATATTATATAAATAGAAGTTTTATCATGCCTCTGCCCGAGTTTAAATATAAGTGTCTGTATGTCAAAGGATATAATAAATTCTAGTTTGGACCAAAATGCCACTCAAAAATTCAAAAACTTGACAATTTTTAAAGAAAAATATATACAGAAATACCTTATAAAGACAAATAAAATTTATTCCTCTTTTACGTTTTAACTTGTTCATATTTTTAAACAGTAGAAACTCACAAAATTGGAGACGTCATCGTATTTTATTTCATTTCATGTTAAGGATTATGGACGGATTAGGGAACGTGTGTGTACCTCCAGTAAGTGAGCATATGTGAATGTGTTTTTAAAGTATATACAGTGAACTCGCGAAAACGTGAACTAATTTTTACCAAGGGTGTTCATGTTTTCGATTTTGTTCACGTTTCTGATTGGATATGTTTTAATTATTTTCTAACGAATTTAATTTTTTTTTATCAATTTATTGTTATTAGTTCAAAAACATCCAAATCTAGTCAAAACTTAACAACGCTTTAACCCGAAAAGTCCAATTTAAAAATTTTAAAACCTAAGCTTTTGGGTAATACATAATTGTCTTATTAATCTGACCACAAAAATCAACCTTTTGCAAATAAAACTATGTATATCGCTTATAGATCCTTTTATTGCATAATTCGGGGACTCCCAAAACTAATAAAATTAATGTAAACAAACAAAAAACCTCAGAAAAAACTGTTCACGTTTGAGGGCTTTCAATGTTTGTTCACGTTTTAGAGTAGTTAATGTTAAATAAAAAGTGTTCACGTTTCTGGATGTTCACGTTTCTGGATATTCACGTTTTCGCGAGTTCACTGTACATGTATGTATATAGTATATATACTATATACATATGTAATTTTAAGATATATTATCATAAAAACATAAAGCAAAATCATATGAACATGAAGTGTAATTGAACTTTAAAACTTCCGCACAATATACATACGTAAGTACACACACATTCACATTACATACTACAAAGGTTGTAGGTATGGCATACGTATATATACATATACATACATATATATTTATTTATTCAAAGAAACCAAACTAAGAGATATATTGAATAAAAGCCTGCCAATACTAATAAAAATAGGTTAACTGATCTCTTAGCGGATGTGCTTAAATTTTCTTAAGTGTGAGTGGGAAAATTTAGAAACACACATATGCATTGATCTGTATGTACGTATGTATGCATATTGTATTAGAAAATAAGTAAATGGAGCACATTCGTTTGTTGTTAAGATAAAAGGGCAAATGGGTTTGCTTAAAAGTTACTTAACATTCAAAATAAGTTTTTTATTGATATGTAAATGATTATTTAAAACTGTTGCCAACTTAAAAAAAAAATATTTATTTTATGCTTTTAACACAATATTTTTATAAAATAAAAGAAAACTAATGTTACTGGATGTGTACAGTGTTACGAGGAATCGTCTATATGCATACATACACATGGTTTGCTAACAAGAGCTTAGAAAATAATTTTTATTAATTTTGCATTTAAAAATATATTTCATTTTATGTTTTGAAAATGATATCCGAAGGGTATCAAAATTTTGGGAAGCTTTAAAAATAAAGACAACGGCGAAACACAAATTGTAAATTAAGACAACCTTGAAATATTTTTCAAGGAAAACAGTCTCAAGCTCGAAACTTAACTTTAACTAAAAAAGATTTATAATAAAAAATGTATTAAAGCATATTTATAAATAGTAGATATGAGTATTAAAAACATTGGGTAAGAAATAACAAAAAATGTTTTACAAATCAAAAAGTTTATTACGAACGACTTTAAAGCCGACCTTCATTAGCAAGACTAACATACATGTGTACATATGTATGTATGTACACACTGCATTCATACTTATGTCAGTTGCTTCTATTTTTGAAGTTCCTCCATAAATTGAATAACATGCTTTTATATATAGTTTTCCTTCTTGTTGATTTTTTTTAATGTAAACGATTTTGATATTTAATTTTTATTTCAATTGTTTGTACGTGCAACTTTCTAATCATTTGGCATTAGAAAGATATCAAAGGATTTGTTTATCGATTTTACTTGACGTTTTTTTTAGACTTTTAAATATTAAAGTGAATGCAGCACTGCATTGAAACTAAGCATTTAAAAATTTTAAAGAAGAAGTTTAGGTATATTTTCTGCTTTGCCAATGCAGCAACTGATTTTTTCTTTTACTTATACAAAAACAATAATAAATAAAAATATAAGCACTGACTCCATCATTAAATTAAATTTATTTCAATTTTAGAGTGTGTATGTATAGTTATTGCAGTATTTTACTACACAATGATGTCAGAAGTTGAATTTCATACGAAATAATTGGAAGTTAATGATTCGTTTCTTTTTCGAATTCTAATAACACGATAGAAATAAAATTAAAACACGAAAAAAAAGAAAAAAGCGCACATGTGTCTATACTTTTTTGAAATTTTAGACCCTAAGATGTAAAAAGGGGTAAAATTTCCTTCTGGTACTTTAGGTAATGATTGCAATTTTCGAACAAACAAAGATAAAAACATTACGATAATTGTGTTTTACACCACCCCAAAAAATGAACAGTTTTTTGGTACTTTTTTGAAAACTGAATATAAAAGGGATACATTTTGTTCTTATTTTAGCTAGTTGTTTTAAATTGTTTCAATTTTAAATTCGACGCTTTTTAGAAAAAAGTTTATATTATAAAATCTTCTACAACAATACAACAATGCTAACCTCAACCCGGTCATAAAGCTTTTACGGCTGGAATGAGAATAAAAAAGTTTCTTTAATTTGTACATTTATATGAATAAGGTGCTTTTGCTATTTTTTTCAATTAATTTCCTTACATTTTGGCTGCTTTTAAGCCATTTTAATAGAAATGTAAAATTAAGGACCATTAACCCAGATTGAGGTGTGAAGTCAAATAAGTGGATAAAACCAACTAAGTTTGGAAGTCAACTGAAGCAACAAAAACTATTTTTTTCATATTATTTAACCTTTCTGCATGACAAATTTTTGTTTTTTTATTTTTTTTTTGACTTTAGCTGATGTTTAAATTACCTACATTCTTAGAAGAAATTAAAATTTTTCATCAATGTTGAACAATTTTTATGTGAAAAAGCAAGTTATCAGCGGATACTGGCAGAGTCGAATGCATTTTCAAAATCATCTGCGGGTTTTCATCATCAGTACTCTTTGTACGGTAATAATGTTTTGGCTGTAAGTAACATCACCTATTTACCTACATTCCTGTAAAACCTCTCTAATTTCATAGATTACAAGGTGATGTGGTCTTTACAACACAATAATGACTTAATAATAGAAGCATTATTTATTACATATGTAGGTACATATCGATACCTTAATGTAAAAAGGCCATAACTCGTATTTTTTGAGTCAAGATTTATTTGCTAATGGGCTATATGAGTAGACAATTTATGGAAATAAGTTAAATCGGAGCCTTTCTATATTGAGGTAACGTCACACATACTTTGTTTTGCCGCCATTTGGCTAAACATTATTCTTGACAGTTCTTTTTTGGTAGTCGTGAAGTTGAGACGTGGCAAATTTATTATTACAAAAAAGATTCGGTATACCAACGTGCTTTAATCGTTAAAACATTTTATCAAAATTAATCATCGATTTTCATGAAAAAATTATAATGAGTAACGAGGCACAGTTTAATTTGAATGGATATGGCAATAAACAAAATAGTTGGGTCTGGGCAATGGAAAACTCTCAAATTATTCATCAGTCCACTTTGTATTCATTAAAAGTGACAGTCTGGTGTGCAATTTGGTCAGGAGGAATCATTGGACCTTACTTTTTTGAAACTGAAAACGGCGTGACGGCAACTGTCAATAGGGAGCGATATCGTGATATAATTGAAAACTTTTTAATACCACAACTGCATGCTTTGGTTTTTTGGGCGGTTAACATGTGGTATCAACGAGACGGTACCACATCGCAATTACAATGGAATTACTGCGGGACCTCTTTCCACAACAAGTTATTTCAAGAAATGGTGATGGTGGTCGGCCTCCACGGTCGCTGAATTTGACTGCTTCGGACTTCTTTTTGGAAGGATATCTAAGAAGCAAGGCTTATGCAAACAAACCAGAAAAGCTGGATCAACTCAAACAAAATATTTGTGATAATGATATACCGCGTGAAATGTGTGAGAATGTAATGAAAAATGTGCTCAAAAGGACTCGCATTTGTGAGGCTAACGAAGGCGGACATTTATCCGATATTGTATTTCATACATAATTTCCGACATTTAATAAAACATCAATATTCATTTAGTCAAAAATTATAAACAAACTAAACCTTGCCGGCAGACACCGTTAACTGGCGTTTCTGCATATCCAATACAAATTACTTGCCAACCTACTCGGTAAGCAAAGGTTTTGCTGTTATCCAGAAAAGCAAACGGAGTTTTTTTTTTTTTTTTGTTAAGACTTAGTTTAATTTTTCCAAAAACACTATGATAAGAGTTAAGCTCCATCCATCTATACAATAAGAAGCTTGACTATTATTTAGGAATGTTATACAATAGGGTGTAAACTTTTATTTTTGTCTTTATACTCACAACTCATTCGTGGTAAGGGTAAGGGTGCTTGTGCAGATATTTGGAACGCATTAAAATAATGGTTTGAGACCCACTTTAAGTTATACCGATCAACTCAGAATCACTTACTAGGTCGATTTAATAAGCTTACAGCAAGATAAGTTTTTTTTTAAACTTAATGTAATCATCTACATATATTTATAAAAATATATTTGAAAAATATACCTGAAGATGATCTGCGAAGCAGATCGGAATATTGGAATATGAATAAAATGTATTTTTCCTTTACAACAACTATAAACAACTTGAGTTTTATTTTAAAGGAAAAATTGACTTACAGCCGCATTAACTATATCACAGAATAATAAAAATTATTTTAATTGAAAAAATGTTATCGTTAAATGGATACCTTTCGAGTCAATGCATAATTATACTCGTTCTACGGCATTCTGAAATGTTGTTTACAAATCATCTGGCTGGGAATTGGCGAACTATGACATTAATTATACGACACCCTGTACATATAGATTTATTAACTGTAAATACATTGCATGTATGTATCTATTTACATTTTTACATACATATTTTCGTTTTTTGGTATCGTGCTGTTCTTTACTTTCTACAACAAATATTTTTCGGTAATTTAAAACTTTTTTATGATGCACGAAATCCAAATAAAAACACTTACCAGCTAAATGGTGTAATAACACCCCTTTCGCTTACCATTAAACATCCTTTTGGCCTTCTGGGTACTTGTTTTAGTAGTATTAAAATTTTGTTTTTGTTTTACGCACGTAAGCAGTAAAATAAATATTAACCAAGTTATAACAAACATTAGATACTAAGTAACTACATTTTTACAAATGTATGACTGCATGTACATATGCCATAGTCCTAATGTAGCCAAGGAAGAATGTAGAAGGAGTTTGGTGGTTGATAAATCAGTTTGTATGTTTATTTGAAATGGCACCCTTGTTATTTAACTCTTTGACTCCATTTAGGTTAATTTACCATTTACATTTATTTATACTTTGGTTAGTGTGCGTGCCCTTAGTATTCTTTGGGGTTTCTATTATTTTGTTGCCTCATACATCAGCGTCATTTGTAATTGGTGTCAGGTATTTGCAAGGATTTATTTATTACAAACCTTTACCTTTACACAATGGAAATCAGAAATTTGTGTGTACATATTTACAAAAATAAATATGACTAAGTATGTATACATAGATAATATTCCCCGAAGTTTTTTTTCTAATATTAGACCAGATATTTATGAACCCTTTTTTACAGAGAGTGTAATTTAGAGAAAAATAATTTCTAGCTTTTTCGATAGCTTACCCGAAACTATGAAGAAAAAATCAAAAAATTCATTTATTATAATTATTTAAACCTATTTGCCGATGAAAAAATGGGCGGAACACTGACTTGGTTTTGTTGCCAATGGTAAACAATGAATAGAAGATGTAAAAAGGATCAACAAAAAAAAAAAATTATAAATGTTTGCCAACAACAGTTTATTTATTTTTCTTTTGATAAATTAGAAATTATCATTTGAAGGTGGAGTGCTACAGGCCTATTATAGTGTTTTACCAGCTATGTCGAAATTGTATGAGAAATTGGTTCAAATAAGTTGACTGCGATAATGAATGACAGTTTTTGCCTTCTAAATCACCAACTGCCTCCACCTCTAACAAAGAAACAATTTAGTTTCTAGGAATGATAACTGGTGCTCCTTGGTATATTTAAAACCGCAACATCCACAAGGGCCTACAAGTTTCACTTGAAACACGAAATCCTAAATTATGTAGACAAGTATTTAAAAAAGCTGGAAACAAATTAAAATTCTCTCCTTTGAAACATTTTACAACAAGGAAGGACTTTTATATGAAACTATCGGAAAACTAAAATATTAGTCTGGTTCTAGCTGGATTAATGTTATACATTTACGGTCTGATTCGTAAAACTATTTTATGTTTATTAGGGGTTTTTTTAACAGTTATTCCATAGAAAATTGTCAAATAAGCCTTTAATAAACATAAAATAGTTTTCATGAGTAAGGCAGTTTGTTTAACACTTGAATACTTATTGTTAGTTTGCAAATGCTTAAGAAGAAAATGCACTTACAATGTGGAAAAATTTTTATGTATCATGAACTGCAGGGTTTCGATCATTACACATACATATGCAGAGTCATAACTTCCTATGTGTTTATGCGTTTACGCATTAAAAACTCCATTTTGGCGGTATTTTGTCGCCAATAATGCAATTACTGTGTTTATACGCACATTTTCGAATTATCACTGACAATGATATTGTAGACTATAACCTGGCATTTTTAGCCAGCTTGTGTAGGTATATGTTTGCAACAACCACAAGGTTAAAATAGAAATTTGTTTAAAAAAATTACTTTCATGATATTAAAAGTAGATAACGATTTTAGTTCTCGAGATATTCCATAAAGTTCATAAAATTTGTATGGGAGGTACTACTCCATATGTGCGTTCAAGAGGTAAACAAATCATTCCGGAAATAATCAAAACATCAAAAAGAAAACTTTTCCTCTCTATTATATTAGTTTAGATAAAGCCTAACATAATCAATAATTCTGCATCATTAATATCAAAAATGAATTTTTAAGCTATGACGCTTTTTGAACAAATGAACGATATATAAATACACGTAACACACTATTTCAAAAACAGTTATAACTTGAAATCTATCAGATTAATTTCTTTCTTTCTAATTCAGTTCTCAGACGAAATTCTTAACAAACACAAGAATTTTATTTGCGTTCCGGGAAGACATAATTTTTACTGGGGATCTAAACAATTAGAATCATGTTTGCAAAAGCAAAAAAACTCCTTCATGAAAAATAATGATTGTAAGTTGTGGCTGTTTTTAAAGT
Source organism: Melanophora roralis (assembly GCA_963583895.1). Taxonomy (NCBI): domain Eukaryota; kingdom Metazoa; phylum Arthropoda; class Insecta; order Diptera; family Rhinophoridae; genus Melanophora; species Melanophora roralis. Next base: position 47,763 of record CAUZWR010000107.1, read on the forward strand.
TAGTGTGCGACATGTACATATATTATTACATCCCATCATATTACATTATTGTTAAAGCCACTTACATTCATGGATTACAACTCTTCCATATTAGATATAAGAAAAACAAATAAAAGAATATAAAGCCTGAATAAATTAAAAAGATACAAAAAAAATAAACATAAAATCACGCATTATTCTTCAAATAACAATAGCAAGAATGACAGAAAAAAATAACAAAATTATGAACTCAAACGAGTGATGTTGTGAATTTTAATAATTTTCATTTCTTCTTTTTCTTTTTCACAATGTCTATATGTATCCTTGATATAAGAAAAATAATACATAATACATACAATATTTGTTTGTATATATGTTAGTATGTAGCATCACAGCCAAAAAAAAAACATTTATAACAAATATCTAACTGATGTCGGGCAATTTTGCTGAAAAAGTCTTAGTAATGAATAAACTTTAACTGGTTTCTGAAAAAAGCGTTGTCATTAGAATTTTTTTTTTAAGATTTCTGGAAAAATTATAAAAGCTAATGTGTTACCAGTCATTCGGGAACCAGGCAGCAAAATTGGACGACGTCTGTAAGAAATTTTACAAAAAGTACAATGAAATTGTTATACTTCTAAACAAGCTCCGACAGATTTCGACCCCGAAACACTTAAAGTGATTGACAAGAAATGTGTAAAACATTTCGTCAAAAAGTCGTGGCCGACATGTCTAACAAAAATCTGAGAGAATTCTGATGGAAAACCAAACAAAAATCTTTTAAAAATATGTGCCTTAAAATAGCTTTTTATTTTTTTTTTGTAATCGCGTAAAGAAAGTGTTTTAAAACAATTGTTTACTTAAAAATTCTAGGAAGATTTAGCACTGACACTAAATGGTTCCGGACCACCCTTAAAAGATGCCAGTGGCTGGGGAAAGGTAAAGCAGTTTTTATATATATTTTGTTTTGGGCAAGCATTAATTACCCTTGAACTATACTGTTGATATGGACGCATTACAAAAGAGGGGTAAAAAAAACTGTCTAAGAATAAACAGCTTTTAACTGGAACAGGAGAAGGAACACATAAAACCAGGCATAAAGAAACTAGTAGAAAGTTCCTCCGCAAATATGATAGGGGTTCTTAAAAGAAATCGAAAGCAAGAAAAGACAGAACTGCTTTAAAAACAAATTACATATAAAAATTTAGGGTTGGACGTCACAGCTTGCCTAAAGTCAATAAAAGATCACCACAAGGAACAATTTAAAGTTATGAAGGATATAAAAAGGGATATATACACACTAAGCGATGAGAAGAAAAAACAGACAAAGCTCCTTGATCAGCAGCTTTTAGAACAAAAGAGGCACAACGGACCAATGGCAAAACTGTTAATGAAAAAAATTACACCTTAAGGAACAAATTTTAAAGCTTGAAATTGATTTACTTAACAAGCAGTTAGAATTAAACTAGTTTTATAAAATGGCTCTGTGGTTATGCACACTTATTTAGATATTTCATAAAAATTTTAATTGTAATAATTTTTTTAAATTATTTTTTTAATATTATCTTTTTTGCATAAAAAAATAGACTGAATACGAATTAAAAATATTGTAGTATTTGATTTCTTCGGCGCTATAACAATCTTCAATGGGATTGTTTATTGTATCTTCTTCTTCAGATACCGGCATATCCAACTCTTAGTCTGTTACCTGTATTAAATATAATAAAGTCTAATATTGTGAAGTGCGCAGCAGAAATTAGTGATTTTTGGCGCTTTATTTGTGTTTAAATATTTTTTACTTTAAACTTCTTAAACGTTAAGAAAATGTTTTCTTTTTTTAATAACAGCTGAAACAATGGCAACACAGAATTAATTAAAACAGGGATGTTAAATTGATTTCACGGAGAGCTTATACCGCAGGTATGAATAATTGCAATATGCAAATCAGTCGATATTTTTTTTCTGTTGAGTTTTTGATTTCGTCCGGAACCAAAAATACCATCCAATATGGTTTTCTTAAATGGGTATTATCTTTCATTAGAGCAAAAGAAGTGACAATCTAATATAAAGTTTTCATTTCCTTAGAGGGTACCCTTATTACGTATAGGAATATATGTACATACATATCGCACAATAAATCAAAACAGTCGCAACTTAAAATTCATCAGAATAATTTATTTTTTTTAAAACCAGTTCCCAGGCCGAAACTTTAACGAACACAAAAATTTCTTCTCTATTTCAGTAAACTTGTAAAATTTTTAATGTTAAATTAGGATGTCGAAAAGAAGACTATTGTGAGAAATAAGGATTTTCAATTGTGACTTTTCTTAATTTAGCGTGCGACATGTACCTAAAAATGTATTTATGTATGTGTGCACATCTAAATAAAAGTACTTATTTTATTGGCAAAGTCAGAAAAATGGCAGATAGGAAAAATAAGAGCTTCACAACACAAGAGGTACAAAGAGGTCGAATGTTTAGAATTCAATTCCGTTTTGTGTTAAGGATAAATGATGAAAAAACAACGCCTTCGTATTTGTTTGAGGATGTCAAAGATAATGCGAGTATGTACGTATGTTGTATATAAACGGTTGCCACACAATGATGATACAACAAAAACCACCATTGTTGTGTTATAACAATGATTTTTTTATACGAAAAGGAGTAGTGTGTAATTTATATTACAAAAATACACAAAAACAATAATAACATTAAAACCTACTGATATGAAAATAAACTAGAGGCACACAAAAGGATAGAAGACAAAAACACAACAATAACCATAATAATGGGATAACAAAACGCCCTTGACACCCAGTAAAACTAACAACTAAAATGCCAAAAGAAGATTAAAGCCATTCATTTATTTAAAATGCTACAGCATTTGGTTTCAAAAATGGAAAAATGCATACATACATGGCAGGGCAAATAAGGCACAAAAAAAACTAAATTTTTCTTAAAAACACCGTTTCCCTTTAAATAAAGAAACCCAGCAGACATTAAAAAATATACTTATATTATGGAAGTCAATAACTGTTTTAGCAGAATATATAAGTTAAAGCAAAAACCTTGTACATCCATTCTTTAAAGGAAATTTTAAATCAACCTTTTTCGGTGAGAACCCTCCTTACAGTTACAAACAAAGGATCATATTAAAAAAATAAGTGATTTTAGAACTAAGTATGTTAGAAATATGTACTCCTAGTTTTCATTACTGGTTTCTGGTAATATTAGCCTTCATACTTAGATATGTATGGGCAATTCCATTTTGGCAGAAGATGTACAATTTTACATGCATTTTTAACTTTAATAAATAATCCAAAATTATATACATTTAAGGGAAGGCTCGGCATAGAGAACCTGTCTCTAACGAAAATCCGAAAAATGTTTAACATTGACTAAATTATATTGCGAATAATAAAAAAATATTTTACTCTATAAAAGGAACGTTAAGAAAAAAGTGCAAAATGAAAGCAGACAAGCAGAAATTATATAGCGAAAAATACAGATGTTTGTTTGAAATACAAGGTGGGCCAAAAGAAATCCCCCTATTGGAAGATACTCTTATTTTTGCAAATGGCGGTCAATGTCAAATCTATTTTGACAATTGTGAACAAGACAGATGTAGAATACTAGTCAACAAGCCATGGAGCAATACACTCCCAAGAACGCGGAATAATCGTGTCTATTTTTTGCGAAACAATTAGTCTGTGGGGTTGGTCGTCCAGCAGCGAGTGCGCAAACACTGCACCGTTGGGCCACCAACCTTGAAGAGTATGGGACCACGCGAGATGCTGGCAAGAGTGGCCGGCCCTGGAGCACCTGTTGTACCGAAAATATCGCCGCTGTTGGCGAGAATTCCACCATAAACATCGACCAAACGCCGTGCCTCGCAATTAGCCATCAGCCGGTCGTCTCTAAACCAAATTTTGGTCAAAGACTTTTGCAGGTTTCTGTATAAGGTCTAGTCCGTGCATCAACTGCTACCTGTCAACCGCCAAACGCATGTAACCTACGCCCAAGTCATCCTCAATCTCTAGGCCAAAGTGGACGATTTTTCGACCAAAATCAAAATGAGCGATGAGGCTCATTTCCACTTACGTGAACAAGCAAAACTATTGCTTCTGGGGCACCGAAAATCCACGAGTGATGCATGAGGAGCAATTATACATACTCAAAGTGACTGCATGGCGCGCTGTTCACGCTGGAGAAGCCAACGGGCCATTTTTTTCGAGGACGCGCTAGTCAAATGACAACAGTGGACAGTGCGTGATATAGGGCCATGTTAGCCGAGTTTTTTCTGCCGCAATTGAATGAATTAGGACCGGAGGATATGTGGTTCCAACAAAACTGATCAACGGCACACACTGCGCGAGCCACAACCGATATTCTGAAGGCGGGTTCCCGGGTCGTCTCATCTCTCCTTTTGGCGATTTGGATTAGCCCGCAAGATCGCACGATTTACACGTTCCACACGTTTTTTGTGGAACGGGCTTACGTGAACAAGCCGGAGACCCTGGAAGCCCTCAAGAACAACATTCGATACGAAGCTAAAAATAAAGATTTGTTTGCGATTTTTTCAATCAAGCTGTTTTTTCATATAAAATTGTTATTTATTGTTTACTTTTTGTGTTTTTATATTAAACTAAAAATTGTATTATTATTATATTCTGAAGTGATATGTTTTTTTCTAACTAATAAAAAGAAAGCTTAAAAATACTTCGCGATACAACGAATTTTTCAGTATAACAGGGCCTGACAATGTGTCATTCGTTATACTAAATTCGCCTGTATGGTTTTCGGGCTTTTTTAAAAGGCACTTAGAATTTTGCATGTACCGTTCTAACTAACATAAAATTTCTTATATTAAGCAAGAACTATTTAAATATATATTTACGATATTTTTGAACAAATTTTGCTGTTAAAATTAAAATTGCTTATAAAACCCTGATAGGTATGTTGTTAACTCAAATCCTGAAAAAAATTTACGTACAACCTTGTACTACTGAGTAAACGATATGTTAATTACAAAAAGCCTATAATTGACTTATTAATTCTGAGCTTAAGAGAATTTTTACTTTATCATCAATTCACCAATTTTTCATAATTTGGGATGTTTTACGCGAAATTGCCCATAAGTATTTTAAAAGAAACAGTGTGTATCCTTAAAATTTATTAACCCCCTTTTACTTTTTTGTTTATTTAATAATACCTATGAACTTAAAAATTAATGTTGCAAAAAACTCTGACTTTGGAAGATATAACACAAAGCAAGTAGGCCCGCACAAGAAAATAATTTAGAAATTTGTCAAATTCATAGAAAGCATTTTTTCACACTAATGTATATACATACATATGTATGTACCCATCCAGCAATTTTTTCATTTTTTAATCAAATTTGGGTCTTTTTCGACTCCACTGCGCGATTAAAAAGGCAAAATATGCGCGCATTTTCTGAGCATAAAAGACTCTTTTGTCGGGAGAAAAACGTAACTTCCCGTGACTCTTTTTGATAAGTCTTTTATGAGTCTTTTTTGATATCAGTTCAAAGTCATTTTCGACTCCTTTTTTAGTAGTATTTGAGGTGTTTTCTGATCATATATAAGTCTAATTTTAGTTCGTTTGTGACTCTCTTTTAAGTCGTCTTTCAGTCATATTTATAGTCGCTTTCGAGTCTTTTGTAAGTCCCTTTACTGTCATTTATCACACATATTTCTATTTTATTATTTATTTTATTATTTTTTATTATTGTCATTTTCAAAATACATTAAAAATTCTATAAATACATAAAAATACTATAAAAAAACAAAAAAGAAGGTAATTAAAATTGTTCCGTGTTCTTGTTTTGCCCCATAAGCTGCTTAAGTTCTTCTTCCTCTTCCAAGTTTTCTACCTGTCTTCTGCAACTTTGAGCTGCAACTTTGAGCTGCAACGTTTTTCCTCTTACTTTGCATTTCACTGTTTGATTTCAATATCTTACTTTGAGGATTTTTGAATAGTTGCTAAATTTAATTACACGTTTTTATTATTTCTTTAATTTCACTTTCACAGCAAAACGACTTTTATACCACGATGTAATTTTTAAATGAACAAAAATTTAAGTGTTTGACATTTACTTAACGAGCAGTGTTTAATCATCTATCTGCGCAAAGTATGATCATAAAATACATAATTTTAATCACTTCTTAAGCACCTGCATGATCTGTTTTTGATTAAGCATTTTTCACTCTTCTAGGTGAGTAGAAAATGATAATAAATGACGAAAAAAGTAGTCACATTTTAAACGTCTGGATGGTTCATTTGCGATTGCTATACAATTTGTTATTGTATTTAAAATCAAACTCATTTCACTCAGTAGCGCGAATCATTTTCTAGTCCTTTTTTGATCGTGTAAGTGATTAATCAGTTTTTGATCACCAAAAGTACTCTTAAAGGACTCAGGAATGTGATTTTTCGAAAAACAATCTTCCAAATGCTATCTGGGTATGTAAGTATGTTGTACTTATATGTATTGATTAATTTAAAGTAGAGAAATTTTAAAAGAAACCATTGTAAATGCCTCAGAACAAGTGAATAACTTATTCTCATATTGTTTGTTAAAGTCAACAATTCCTTTATAACGGTTTTAGACAAGAATGGCTGAGTTCTTTCTTGGAGAAACAAAAACATGTACACACACACATGTGGCTTTAAAAGAGCAAAACAAAACTAACAGCAACAAATAAATGGGGAAGTACAAATAATCTAGATATGCATGTAGGTTAGAGTGACAGCAACCGCTTACGATTAACTTGGGTAGGTTTGTCTCTTTTGTCTAAATGGCCGTCATAGCTTATAATGCTTGAAGGAACAAAAATATCATGTTGATGGGGTTGTTGTCTCAGTCGTTATTTGTTTTATTTCCTTTTTACTTGTTTATGGGTATGTCTCTTTTGCTCTTGCACACTTAAGCCGTTATTCGTTACTTTTTTAACGAGTATCCACTTCTGCTGCCGATTGTTTATATTTTTAAGTGTTATATTTTTTTCATAACTTATTAAAAAATATGAAAAACAAAAAACACAAAAACAAAAATAACGCCACCAACAATTCTTTTAAAAGGCTGAGAATATGTGTACGTACATATGTATGTATCTAGAAATTTTTATCGCCAATAGATAAGATAATTTAGAGTAGAATGTGTACATATTTCTTATCAGTCTGCTTGACTAATGTGGTATTGGTAGTGTTTTTCCGGTATCTCGTAGAAAAAAATGAAATGCTAAACTTAGTCGTTTTCATGAATGCGCTTACGTGTGACTGTTTAACTCGCTGCCATTTAACAATTGACGGAAACAACTTACATTGTTGCGCTTTTAACAACACATGTACGTAAACTTCCGCTTTATTAAGGGTAACGGGATTTTCTTTGTTTTCTGCTTCAATATCTTTATTTAAAAAAAAGCCCTGTTGCAGGGATACAAGTGTTTTGCTTCTTTCAAACGAGTAAAACAGCAAAAACCAAAAAAGCTGCCGGTTCAAACTTTGGGAGAACATACATATGTATGCATACTTGTGTATTAGTGAGAGAGAAAAGGGGTGGTAAATGCCCATAACCGCCCTTTTTTTGTTGTAAATAACAATATGCGTCTATCGCAATCATAGCTATTGCATGCTATACGAGTTTGTGAATACACACATATATATTGACATACATACATACATACATACATATGTAGATTCAGATATAACAGACGCGTTTCCGTTTTCCTTTGCTGTATCATCATTCGTTTACGAATACTCGTCTAGTATTAACGTTGGTTTTTTCTATTGTCTTGTAAACACTGCAGCATTTACCGTAGATATCTAAATAATACGGTCGTGTAACCTCATTACAAATCAATCCCCATCAGTAAGTTGATTGTACGCCATTAGTCAGGTTAAGGCAAAAAATATATGCAGCAAAAAACGAAACCAAAACAAAATCTATATAAAAAAATTGTTTAATCCCTTAGAGCCGTTTGTAAGAACTCCAACAAAATCTACTACAACTAGACTGTTGTGTGTACTCAATTTAGCTCAGTCTAATAACCCGCTGGATTAAATTATTAAAACACTGAAGCCGTTTGGATTTTACATCAAAACAAAAAAAATATTAATAAATGTTAACCAAGAACAACATAATTTTAAAAAAATGTGTGTGAAACATAATATAAAGTGAAAGTGTTAAAAAAGGATTAAAAAAAATTAAATATTAAAGTAATACAATATAAATAAATCATTATAAATTTTAAATTTTTATGTACATACATATGTACATATACTAGAAAATTAAATATTTTCCTGGCTTTTTACACATATTGTGGTTAAAATTTTTAAATCTCTTGACTATTCGCTATTGTTCTTAATTATGTAAAGAAAACAGAGGAAATATATTAACTGCCTAAACTACATTAAATAATATTTTTGTAGCCCTATTAAACCGAATGATTTAAAGCTTAAGTACGTGACCGTCGGCCAATGACAAAAATTAAAATCAATTTTCTTAACGAACAATAATTGATAAAGAAATAAGGGCCTTAACATCCATCAAAAAGTAATAAATTATCTAAAATAATTAGTTAATGTGTATATTCTAATTTTAAAGTGTTAATAAATCTTATAAAAGTCGCCACCGAAATAGGGGATTAAATTTTAACATCAACCAGTGAATTTGTATTAAAACGCAAGGTGAGTCAAAAAAATCAATAACCATAAATATTAATTGGAAAGTAAATTTTGCGTGGAAAATTATTTTTTTAAGAAAACTTATCTTTGGATTCTATTACTTTAAATTAAATTATCTGCAATTTTCATTGGAAATGCTCTTTTCAGTAACATATATCTTGTTTAGGTTGTCGGTTAATAAAGAACCAGGAAATTTCTTTTCTAATAGGTACAAACAAAAATAAACAGAAATAAAGAAAAGTTTTTTGTAAACCGGATGTGATTTTTACTTAAAATTAAAAAAAAAAAAAAAACGTTTTGCATAAATGTGTGTGTGTTATCCATACATATATTTCCCAAACACCCTATTTTCCAATTTTTTTCAAAACCTCGAAAAAAGTACGTAATTTCAAATAAATTTTTTGCCAATTAAAATTTTTTCTGGGGTAATTGAAGTTTTATATTGAAAATTCAAACATTCATTTTACACATTGGATTTTAAAAAAGATATTCGGTTGCTACATTCCAGCAAGTTTTCTTTCAACACTTGTTGTATATTTACACAAAACAGGACTGTTAAACAAGTTTAAAATAAGTTAAACCCAACACAAATTCCAAGAAATAGTAAAATTTTTGACAATTTGTTAGAGTGTTAACGCAAAAAGAGAGTAATTGGTATTAAGTACTACATATCGCAATCCAGTTTAAAAGCTGTTACAATTTAAAATTCATCAGAGTCGATTACTTTTTCAGTTAACTGAATTCTAAAACGGTATTTTTTTACTGTTAAATTTATACTAGTTACACAATGGGAACCAAAGAAAAAAACTTATAAAAAAAGATTTCGGGCTGTGACTATTTTTGACTTAGTGTGCGATATATGTCTGCAGGGACTCTTTTTATAATTTCTTCTAATAACTAATACATATGAACATATAAAATATATTCTAAAAATGTATTTCCTTAGTTTATTTGAACCATCTGTTTTTTTAATAAAACTCAATGTTGGGTAACACATTTGGGTTTTGGCATTCTGTTTTCTACCAAACATTGGAAAACCCACTGTCAAGCTAATTTTCTTGCTAGTAGGTACATCAACAAGGTCTGAAAGTTTGGGTGTGTTACTCATAACAAACTAAAAATATTTTCGATCACCAAAAGATTAAAATATTTTTTTGTTGTGCTCGGCTTGGATTTAAATTTAGGCTACTGGGGTAGTGTGCGAGAAATCTAAGCATTGCGTCACTCCAATTAGGTGTTTTTATACATTTGTATTGTACTAGCATTATCCGAATGTGCCGAATCTTATATACCCTTCACTTTTTTTATTTGTTTTTGAATATGTATGAAATATTTCAAATTTTTAAATAGGGATCGGTGTCATATTTGAACCCCCTTAGGGTTTTACTGCAACCCCATTAAGGGGTGCAGATCAGGGGTAATTATATCCAACAAAAAAGTTTGGGAGGAAAAATTAATTGGGGTCGGCCTTATATTTGACCGTTTTAGGAGCACTCCAGAAGCCGTGGAAGCGATTTAAAAAATTTAAAAAAAAAATTAACTTTGAGTGGCAGCCCTTTTAGGGTGGAGATAGGGTGTATGTCCCAGAAAAAAGTTCGGAGGGAAAAACTAATGGGAATCGGTCTTACATTCCACATTGTACGGGGCAACTCGTGGGTAGTTGTATAGGTTTTTATGTACATATTTTGGAGAAATAAACAGAGGTAGTCTTGGATTTTGGCTTATATCTGGGTTAGTTTTTAGGCAGTTTAGCTGCATTTCAATAGCAATTTTCTCGCAGATATTTCTGATAGTTTGAAGCTTACTTTCTTCAAGCCATAGTTTTGTCACGTAGAGTGAGTACAGATTTGCTAAAGCCAGGTTAGAACTTTCTAGTACGAATTTCTTACTCTTAGCCACATTTAAGCCAAAAAGGATTAATTTAAAAGCTTTAAACGGTACTTGATGTAAGCTTAAGTGTGAACAGGATTAATCCACAAATGAAATGTCAGTTTTTTTCGATTTACGAAACTTTATTAAAGAAGAATATTAGTTATATGTATATTATTTTTTATAGTTACTTGATATTTATAATATAAAATTTAATTTTTTGTACTTAACGTAGCTGGAATTCGAACCAGGGGCTTTTCACACTGTAGTACCAGTGCGCTACCTCCGGGCCACCGAGACACTTTGTTTTTAAATGTAAAATATCATATTAAAACAACAATTTTCTTCTGCTTAATTTGTTGAAGCGATTCGAATAGGCTTGATTTAAGAAAATCTATGTACGGATCGTACTTAAAAGATTAATAAACGATTTTGAATAAATTCAAGAATAAAATTTTTGTTTAAGAATTAATTTGTGTAAGCTCTGAGTAAAGCTGCTTTCACACGACATACGCTAACCTTGTAATTTATCCATATGCGCTGCATAATGTGATTATTTTGCACTACCACTGCCAATAATCTTTTACTTTTGCTAATTTATTTGTTAGGATTTATGAACGAACTTTACTGCAAGAATATTAAAAAATAATAAAAAATTTTGTTTTTGACGTTGAGGACCAAGTAAATGATAAATATCTTTACTTTTGAGACTAAAAGTTGTTTAAAAGTAAATTAAATAGAAAAAAATATTAAAAATTAAACGTTCTTGTAATCATTCATTAATTGCATAAGACTTTAATTCCGACGGTCTCATCTAAGGTCCTTTTTATTCGAACGAGCGTGTCCGTCATGTTGTAAGATGTTATGAATGTGTTTCCAGATTATTTAAATACTTGTCCACATGATTTAAGATTTCACACTTAACTAGTAACTTAACAAGTTTTTTTGATGACGTTGAATGTTCTACATGTGAGAGGCAGAGGCTGTGCCCATAATTTTTTACCTTAGCTAGCATCAAACTACCTTTATTATTACATGCTGCTAATTTTAATTTTAACAAGTTAAACTTATATTTAATTGACGTTTTCAGACTTTTAAAATAAATTACACCCTGAGCCTTGTCAGGGGTTTATTCAATGAAAAAGAGTCTCTAAAACTGTTATACATTATTTATTTCTTTATTTTAAAAATAAGTGTTTTGCAAGAGACATAGATATTTCAAATTATAAATTGTAAAAGACAATTTAATTTAGTTGCAAAGAATCGAACTGTGAGGCCGTTTGTTTAATTTATTATTTTCTTAACTTTCCTTTGAAGCCGAAAACAAATAACAATACATAACGATGAACCGCACATTATAGCAAAAACAATAAATAACAAAAAAACATAAATTAAAATTCTATTAAAACATATAAAAAAAATCGTCGGCTGATATGCAAAACCGCGTAACTAACAAAAAATTCCAGATCGATATTTCAACCCATTTCAGCATACTTTATTAAAAGGAACATGACAATAAATTTATTAAATGTTACACACAAAACTTGAAACAGAATGCCGAAAAAAATTTACAATCACTGCCTTTGTAATTAAGAAAATGTTTTTGCTTCTCCTCTAAAGTTATGGAAAATGTAGTTACGTGGTTTTTTATATCAGCTTACGATATACTTTAAAAGCAGAACATAAAGATATTTAATATTTAAATCCGGCCAAACGCATTTATTATCAAGAGGCTTTACTGTTATTTTTTTTTAATTCCGTGCAGATAACGCCTATTAAAGAGTGGGGCTACTGTTATAACCTATTGTAGAATAGCCATATGGCAGCACTGTAAATATTACAACATAGATTCTAATTGCACCTTCTTTTAGTCGTAAGTTTTCTTGTAACCTATAAGTTAATAAAAATGAATTATTGCTAAACTATACGCGTGCTAAATTCAATTATAAATCCAGATAGAAAAGTGGCGACGAGTGAAAAAAATAAATTTGTTAAAATAAATAAATTTCAATTCAATAAATAATAAAGAAAAAAAATTTTCAAGATGGATGCTGCTCAATTTGCACAATTGCTAGAAACCTTCAACAAAACGCAACGTGAGTTGCTTAAACAGATAAGTTCAAATTCTAACCTACAAATTCAACAGCAACAAAATGCACAGCCATTGCAAGTACTTCTACCACCATTTGAAAATTTCGACGAGAAAAAAGAAAATTTTAAATTATACCAGCAACGATTTGAAAATTATTTAACAATGAAAGGTGTTTTTGCAAATAAAACACTTTGTCACCAAATGTTAATTAATTCAATTGGGTCTACACACTTTAAGCTGTTAGTTTCATTAATTGCCCCCAAGACAATCGACGAAGTCCAATACGAAGACTTAGTAAAAAAATTGGAAACTCATTTATGCCCGAAAAAGAATATTCTAGTAAGTCAGCATAGATTTTTATCAACCTACCAAGGCGAAGAGCAAACAATTGCTGAGTATGTTGCACTTTTGCGCCGGGATACAAATGAATGCGAGTTTGTATCTACATGTAATTGTAAGGCCGACATATCAAACAATTTATACGGGACATAAGAGACAACACAATTCGAGAGCAATTGCTTCAATCGGAAGAAGCCGAATTCGATAAAATTCTTCAAAAAGTATTATCGTTGGAGGCGTCAAAAATAGATTGTCGTGAACTTAATACGAAGCAGACCATCAGTAGTGACGTTAACAAAATTCAGGTAAGAAAATCAGGTCGTCCTAAAAGCCGTTCCATAAATCAACCAGCAAGATCACAACACCGTTCAAAGTCCAAAATAAATTACACCCAGCTGGGAATTGAGAATGTTTGCATAAGGTGTGGGAGAGATAACCATAACACAAAAGACTGCCGCACTAACCCACAGAACCTCAAGTGTAAATCCTGTGGTAAAAATGGTCACGTACAACAAGTATGTAATAAAACTTAAGTTAAGTCTTCAAATAAAAACAATACAATTTACAAAAATGATGAACACGAACAATTTGCGTATAATAACTATGGTATTAACCAAATCGTTGATGTATTTTCAAATAAACAAAAAAGAAATGATGAAAATAAATACTATGTTACTGTCAATATAAACGGACGCCGTCAAAAATTTGAGGTCGACACTGGTGTTGGGTTTACATTTATACCAAGAAATGAATACAATAGTTTACAAATAAAGGCAAAAATACAACCGTCAACGATTGCTTTTCGATTATATACAAAAGATATTGTTATTCCAGACGGAAAAGTCAACGTTCAAGTCAAATATAAAAACGTAACATCAGATGAGGAGTTGTATATAGTTCCTGACGAATATGATGCACTTTTAGGTCGAGTATGGATCCGCCATTTAGATATCAATCTCAATGATGTGGACCACCAGCCTTTCGTTTATGTTAATGCAGTTCAAATAAACGATTACGGCTCAATTTCAGACATCGTTAATACATTTCAAGATGTTTTCACAGAAAAAATAGGGTGTGTTCCAAAGATGGAAGTCACTTTTCAACTTCGCCCAAATTCAAAACCCGTATTCTTCAAGGAACGAGAAGTTCCATTGCACCAATGGCAACAGCCAGAGGAAAATTGGGAAAGAATACATATCGACTACGCAGGTCCTTTTCTAGATCATAATTTTTTAATTGTCGTCGATGCAAAGTCAAAATGGACAGAAGTTAAAGTCATACATAACTCACCAACAACAAATAATACAATAAATCTTCTAGAGGAAATATTTGTCACTCATGGTTTCCCTTCGGTAATGGTATCAGACAACGCTTCAATTTTCACCAGTCAACAATTCAAATCTTATTTCAGTCAAAATGGTATTTTTCAAAAATTAATTGCACCGGGACACCCAAGTACAAATGGATTGGCGGAACGCAACGTTCAAACTTTAAAACGAAAACTTAAAGCTATGTCTTTGGAACCAGGTTCTCTTCAAAAGAAAGTTAATCAAATTCTTCAAAGGTATAGAGCAACACCTCTTAGCTGCGGAAAAATCCCAGCCGAACTTTATTTAAATAGGCGCATTAGAATAAATCTAGATGTGTTAAAGCCAGCAATAGAAGTCAAAGCTACAAAGTCTACGCCAGGCGTTCGTCAAATAAGCGTGGGAGAAAGAGTACAGGTTCTACATATTCAAAATAACAAAACAGTATGGAAGACAGGAACGGTACTTCGTAAATACGGACAACTTCATTACTTAATCAAGTTAGATAATGGCTACGTATTTAAACGACATATAGATCAACTCAGAGCTACAAAATTTCAACAACGTAAAGTACATTTTGCGCCAGATGTTACTGATGACAACACTGACGAAAATACATCTCACATATCCTCGAGTCAACAAGCTCAAGAGTATCGTCAACAAGTTTTTGAATATATGAGTCATCCAAATCTACAACAACCAGAGCCTCAGGAAGCGCAAGAGCCCCGAAGCCAAGTTACGCCAGACAATTCTTCAACGATACAATCGCAGCCTGACCAGAATCAAATCATTCGTAGGTCCGCAAGACCTCGAAACGCGCCCGCATATTTTCAAGATTATGTTTCTAAATAAGTTAAAAATAACCTGCATTAAAATCATATTTCAATTTTTAAAATTATATATATATATATATATATATATATATATATATATATATATATATATATATATATATATTCAAAAGTATACTATGTAATATTTAGAACTTAAAAGATCTCATTTAAGCGTGGGAGATTGCTATAACCTATTGTAGAATAGCCATATAGCACTGTAAATATTACAATATAGATTCTAATTGCACCTTCTTTTAGTCGTAAGTTTTCTTGTAACCTATAAGTTAATAAAAATGAATTATTGCTAAACTATACGCGTGCTTAACTCAATTATAAATCCAGATAGAAAAGCTACTCTAAAAGTACCTTACTTGTATTTAAAAAATATGGTCCATTTAACATTATAATATCCTGGGTCTAACCATTTAGCCCATGCACACTGGGTCCAAATCATTTTTTTTTTCGCAGGAATTAAAAAAAAAACAAATGTTCGAAATTTTTATACGAAAAAAATATTTTCTGATTGGCAAGACTTACAGATTTTTAAGATTTTTTTATGACAACACTTTAGCGAGTTAAGCTTTCAAAGTTGGCGGTTGAAAACGTATTTACAAATAGCAATTACAATAGTAAACTTTAGTATTTAAAAAGGGAATAGCATGAAAATTCAATCTGACTGAAAATTGTTTAACATTATGAATTCAAATTTTAATTATTGTATACTTGCTGCTGTTTAAAAGTGCTGAAACATGATAGTTTAAATTAACATAACCTATAGATTTAATGGGACAAAAAGTTTAATTTGGCCATAAGCATGCATAAGAGTAGAAGTGCTTATTAAAGAGTGTTCTGCCGGTATTTGTATTTTGTCAGCATTTTGGGTCAAACTTCAATTATTTGAAATTTACTTAAGCTAAATTTTCGCTTTTTTCGAGAGAACAGATGAAATCTTAGTAAATGGGTCCTTCAATACTTAAAAAAAAAAACAATTTAACGCTAGCAAATAAATAAAACAAAATTTTATTTTTACAATAACTGACTTTGAAGACATATGTTATGGCACGAAATCATGTTATTTTTTTTCCCAAAGTTCAAGATTTTGGAGCAACTACTTAGTAAACTTAAAAACATCAAAAATAAATGAATAAAAATAAGGACCATTTTCCGAGTTTTTTGTCGCACAGTGTTGTATTTTCTGTGAGTTTTGAATTTGATACTCGCTGCACATATCAAAAAACGAAATTTAATGTGCCCGTGACAAAGTAATGAAACTATGAAGCATTACTGCTATCTTTTAATAATATAACCCAAAAATACTTATTATGTTCGACCTTGTGTAATATTTTTCTTTATATGCAGCTCAGAAGCCTTTGTGAGTCCCGACATTATCAATATATCTTTTATTAAAGAGTTTTAAATGCCGCTTTTTGAGAAAAATAAACGCGAAAAAATATGGTGCTTTTATGGTATTTAAGTGGCAAAAGGCGGTGGTCGAGGTATGAAAATTTAAATATATATATCTTTTATTTTACCTATGCTTAAAAGTGTATGTGGGCAAAAAATGGTATCCCTTACATTGTTATTTGAATTTATGTCAAAAAAACCAGAACCAGATTTGGGACCAGTGTGCAAAGATTGTATTACATCAAAGACTACCCTTAGTAAACCATAAGAGTTTAGTTTTACAACTACGACAACACCTGCAAAGAATATTGGACCTCATGGTCCCTTTTAGTTGTTGTTAATAGTCTAAAGCATGGTTCTATGTAATGCAGTGATGGGGCATGTCATTGTCAAATAAGAACTTGTAGTTAAGCGGCAGGTGTCTGTGTCATAACGATCGCATATTAAGTTGTCGTCGTTGTAAAACTCGTCGTCTATGGTGTACCATAGAGTAGTTTTGAAACAACTCCGATGTAATGCATAGATGGGATAAGTGGTCCAGCCCTAAGATATCATAATGTTAAATAGACCATATTTTTTACATACAATTAGGTTACTAATGTAGCAGTTTTTTGTATTTATGGACTAGTCAATACACGAATGCATAGTCTATTCGCGTTATTTGCAGAGAACTCAATATGCGATCGTTGAGACAAGAAACATATGTAATTTGCAGTTGTTGCAGGGATCAGTAAAGCTGATTAATTGTATCATGAATCTTTGTTATTTTTGAAAAAAAATTTAATCTCAAGTACGTGAGAAAATTAAGTCATGAAACTGGAATATTTTATTTACAAAAAATCTTATGTCAATTTAGACAAAACATTACACTGAGGCAAAAAGTGTGCTAAAAACAATATTTTATGCATGAAATCAAGTCATTTCAGTTTGAAAACTCTGTTAAGCCCGTAAATTCTTAATTAAAGTATAAAATTTTGATTGTTTTATGATCGCATTTAAAATTCTACTCTTGAATAAATTCTAATTTTAAGATCGTATTTTAAATTTTGTTCTTAATAATTGTTTCAAATTAAGATCACATTCTAATAATTTAAGAATATATTATTACTGCAAGAACATACTTATGAACATACATTTATTGACTTAATTCTAACGTACATATTCGTATTATGTCTTTCGATTAAATTCAGAAATTTATACTTTTCGAGAACAGAATCAATTTGGCTTCTGTAGTCATAAATTATTGTCTTCACTCATAGGAAGGACTAAGCTTTCCTGTGCGTCTACTATTGTGACCTTTTATTCCTTGTTCTGGAGTTGTCCTTAAATCTAGCTGACGATGGTAAAACTGCGTTTAAAAGTATTGTGAATATGCAGTTTTTAGCATCTACAGGCAAGAAAAAACAGGATCATTTAAGATACGCTTCATATGCAAATTTATTTTAGAAAAACTTTTACCTTATTCTGGCATATTGTTCTATTTTTTATACTTCAAGAATCATAATATTAAAAGATGCAGACAGTACCAAAATATTGAAAAATAACTACTTGCCATTTAGGTGATTTCCGTCCTTAATCGGGGTCCACAGGCCTAAAGTTAAAAAAGTACCAATAATATATATAAATGTTATCTTTTTTCTAAATTTCTGAAATGAACCAAAAAAATTTTATTTGTTTTTTTAAAAACTGTTAAATGCAATTTTAATCATGTTTCTATCTTTTCTGGCATAGAAATTACAAAATGGACCTTAAAAAAGGCAAAAAAATCGCCCATTTTATCCCTTAGTGCCAAAAGCGTCAAAATATAATCTTTAGGAATAAAATTAAAAAAAACAAGTAAGAGCGCTATATTCGGCTGTGCCGAATCTTATATACCCTTCACATTGGTCTTTAAATATACACAGCCGAGTAAATTTGTACTGCAAATAATATAATAAAAAACCTTGTGCGAGTTTTAAAGCCCATAGAAAAAATAACAAAATTTTAACGTTTGTATGAATAAAAGAAATAGATGAAGAAGATTTGAGGTCGAGAGTTTTTAAAGTTTTCGACATTATTCATATTTAAAGGTTAATAAAACTAAAAAATGTTCTAGTCCCCCTGCTCTTCACCAACTTTTTAGCCAAAATGTATGAATTATTTGATTATTACTTTTTGTAGAATATTCGAAGTCGATAGCTGTAATAGTTTTCCAGAAGAAGCGTATGAAAAATTTTATAAAAATTGTTAGTTTGTATGGGAGCTACCCTTCTTCACCCCCCATCCGAAATTTTTTTTCTTTAAAGCGTAGGCCTTGTGTTCCAATTACTTTTTGTAGAACATTTGATGTGGATATCTGTTATAGTTTCCGAGATATAGCGTATCGAGTATTTTATAATAATTGTCGATTTGTATGGGAGCTACCCCTTTTCTTGCCCCCACTCGAAAATTTTTTTCTTTAAAGCGTAGCCCTTGGCGTGCAGTTACTTTTTGTAGAACATTTCATTTCGATATCTGTTATAGTTTCCGAGATATAGCGTATCGAGTATTTTATAATAATTGTCGATTTGTATGGGAGCTACCCCTTTTCTTGCCCCCACTCGAAAATTTTTTTCTTTAAAACGTAGCCCTTGGCGTGCAATTACTTTTTGTAGAACATTTCATTTCGATATCTGTTATAGTTTCCGAGATATAGCTAATAGAATATTTTATAATAATTGTCGATTTGTATGGGAGCTACCCCTTTTTTTGCCCCCACTCGAAAATTTTTTTCTTTAAAGCGTAGCCCTTAGCGTGCAATTACTTTTTGTAGAACATTTCATTTCGATATCTGTTATAGTTTCCGAGATATAGCGTATCGAATATTTGATAATAATTGTCGATTTGTATGGGAGCTACCCCTTTTTTTGCCCCCACCCAAAAAATTTTTTTTCTAAGGCGTAGCCCTTAGCGTGCAATTACTTTTTGTAGAACATTTCATTTCGATATCTGTTATAGTTTCCGGGATATAGCGTATCGAATATTTGATAATAATTGTCGATTTGTATGGGAGCTACCCCTTTTTTTGCCCCCACCCAAAAAATTTTTTTTCTAAGGCGTAGCCCTTAGCGTGCAATTACTTTTTTTAGAACATTTCGTTTCGATATCTGTTATAGTTTCCGAGATATAGCGTATCGAATATTTTATAATAATTGTCGATTTGTATGGGAGCTACCCCTTTTTTTGCCCCCACTCGAAAATTTTTTTTCTTTAAAGCGTAGCCCTTAGCGTGCAATTACTTTTTGTAGAACATTTCATTTCGATATCTGTTATAGTTTCCGAGATATAGCGTATCGAATATTTGATAATAATTGTCGATTTGTATGGGAGCTACCCCTTTTTTTGCCCCCACCCAAAAAATTTTTTTCTAAGGCGTAGCCCTTAGCGTGCAATTACTTTTTTTAGAACATTTCGTTTCGATATCTGTTATAGTTTTCGAGATATAGCGTATCGAATATTTTATAATAATTGTCGATTTGTATGGGAGCTACCCCTTTTTTTGCCCCCACTCGAAAATTTTTTTCTTTAAAGCGTAGCCCTTAGCGTGCAATTACTTTTTGTGGAACATTTCATTTCGATATCTCTTATAGTTTCCGAGATATAGCGTATCAAATATTTGATAATAATTGTCGATTTGTATGGGAGCTACCCCTTTTTTTGCCCCCACCCAAAAAATTTTTTCTTTAAAACGTAGACCTTAGCGTGAATTACTTTTTGTGGAACATTTCATTTCGATATCTGTTATAGTTTCCGAGATATAGCGTATCGAATATTTGATAATAATTGTCGATTTGTATGGGAGCTACCCCTTTTTTTGCCCCCACCCAAAAAATTTTTTCTCTAAGGCGTAGCCCTTAGCGTGCACATACTTTTTTTAGAACATTTCATTTCGATATCTGTTATAGTTTCCGAGATATAGCGTATCGAATATTTGATAGTAATTGTCGATTTGTATGGGAGCTACCCCTTTTTTTGCCCCCACCCAAAAAATTTTTTCTTAAAGGCGTAGACCTTAGCGTGCAATTACTTTTTGTGGAACATTCCATTTCGATATCTGTTATAGTTTCCGAGATATAGCGTATCGAATATTTGATAATAATTGTCGATTTGTATGGGAGCTACCCCTTTTTTTGCCCCCACCCAAAAAATTTTTTCTCTAAGGCGTAGCCCTTAGCGTGCAATTACTTTTTGTAAAACATTTCATTTCGATATCTGTTATAGTTTCCGAGATATAGCGTATCGAATATTTGAAAATAATTGTCGATTTGTATGGGAGCTACCCCTTTTTTTGCCCCCACCCAAAAAATTTTTTCTCTAAGGCGTAGCCCTTAGCGTGCAGTTACTTTTTGTAGAACATTTCATTTCGATATCTGTTATAGTTTCCGAGATATAGCGTATCGAATATTTGATAATAATTGTCGATTTGTATGGGAGCTACCCCTTTTTTTGCCCCCACCCAAAAAAATTTTTCTTTAAGGCGTAGCCCTTAGCATGCAATTACTTTTTGTAGAACATTTTATTTCGATATCTGTTATAGTTTCCGAGATATAGCGCATAAAATATTTCACCAAATTTGTGCAATTGTAGGAAAAATACCCATTCCCCTGGTCCTATCTGAAAAAATATTTTCCATTATTAAGGTCCCTTCTTTAGGAGTATCCGTGCCAAGTTTTGTGGCAAGAGTGACTATACTTACTGAGATATATAGGGATATATGCACGGATTTTGTCCTAAAAAAAATGGGTTACTCTAGGTTTTCGCTTATATCTCGGTCAATAGTGAACCGATTTTATTGATTTTAAATAGCGATTGTCTCCAGGATATTTGTGATAGTTTGACACCATTAACTGGTCTGTATCTTTTTATTTGACTCCGGAAACTTGATTTCAACAGACGGACAGACGGACAGACGGACATCGCTAAATCGACTTCCCTATCTATAAGGATCCAGAATATATATACTTTATGGGGTCGCAAATGAATAATAAAGAAATTACAAACGGAATGACAAAGTGATATATACCCTATCACTATGTGAAGGGTATAAAAATTAAGTAAAAAAAGATAATTTTTGCTTTTTAAAAATTTTCTTTATATGTTTTGTGGAAAAACCAAACTGTTATAAAATATAAACTAAAATGATATAAAAAAAATGTAAAACTAGGGCAAAATATCTACTAAAAAATTACAAGAAATTATTTATAATTTTAAAA
The DNA here is from genome assembly GCA_963583895.1 of Melanophora roralis. NCBI lineage: Eukaryota > Metazoa > Arthropoda > Insecta > Diptera > Rhinophoridae > Melanophora > Melanophora roralis. The sequence continues at coordinate 69,523 of CAUZWR010000107.1, forward strand.
CTTCTAAAAATTGCAGACGATATGTAATAGTTGTTTTGTAATTACTTATTACTGCCAAGTTTTTGCCGGGTGTAAAGATGGAAAATATTAAATTTTGTTTTTGTAGAAATGTGTCTATTTTGTTAAATATGCTTTAAAAAGAAAATTTCGATCCTGTTAGAGCTCCCTTTTTTTAATTCTCTTCATAATTTTGTTTGTTTCGAAAATGCTTTGTTTTACCAAACGTTCACTTACTTAATCTCAAAGTTTAAGTTGTGTGAAGTTTTCCGAGTTATGCGTCACTACCAGAATGTATGGATGTTTGTCTACGTGTCTAAAAAAAAAAGAATTAAAAATATTTGTTTTTTATTTGACAAGTGCATTATTTTTTTAGTCATATAATTTGTTTACAACGATTTTCTAATGCTTTTCATTTTTTGTTTTAATTAAAAATAAATATTTCCCCCTATTTCTCTTTATGTCTGTCGTACATTGACTTTTTAGATAAAAAGAAACACAGAAAAACTAAATAAACTCTTTAATCCTCTAGAAGATTAGGAAGGAATTAAAGGCATTATTTTTTTAATTTTACAAGAATTTATATCTATTTTTTTTCCTCATTTTATTATACAGACAGCAAAAAACAACAGCAGCAAAGAATTACGTGTATTTACTACTGCTTAACACTCAGTCGGTGTAATAAACATTTATATGATGATTTCCAGCCAGTCACACAGTTTTACTATATTTATATCTCAATACTATTCATGTTTTGCTTAAATTTATCTACTAAGTGAAAATGAAAGTTTATTGTGCAAACATTTTCTGTGAGTGTAAAGTGCAAATTTTTAAGATGCATTTGTAAATGCTGATTTCATTGTGTGCCGCATAAGTTAACAGTTTTTGCTGGAAATTTTGGACGTGGGTGAAATTTTCTATTGAAAGTAAACACAAATTTTAATTATTGATTACAAAATTAATTTTAATATTTATATCGTACAAATACATAGACCAATTTTACGCCAAATATACTTATTTGGAGATCAGCAAATGAAAAATTCACTGAAGTTTTTGCGATTTTGATATTTTTGGGTAAAAACAAAGAATACTGGTTAATTAAAAAATTTCAAATAATATTAAGAATACGTATGAACATACATATTTAAAATTTTTTAGACTTCAGATTACCTGTATCTTTGTTTTTTACAAATATTTCCTAATATGTTTAAAAATTTCGTGGTTATCATGATTTTTTAAATTTTATTATTCCCTACAATGGTCTTATAAATTGTTCCCTACAGTTGAGTTCTTAAAAGGCAAATAAGATAGATAATCGCAGACTAGGAGCTATAAAATATTCACAGAAATGTAAATATTTTGCTCGCACTGAATATCAGATAAGAAATCTTGTACTTAGGTAAACGTTTTAGTTGCGTAAACTATAACACGTACTATAAATAGAGTGGTTACTTGCAAGTTTAAAAAACAAATATTTTATGGCTCTTGCCAATGTTATCTGGTTGACTGTTTGTTTGCCTTGGCAGAGTTATCTCTTTTACAAGACACTAGCACTTAGTGGTGAACCTAAACTTTCGTTTAAAAATTAGACGGAAACTTTTGAAGAAAATCAAACAAAAATTTAGTGTTTGTGTGTGTAGCTTTCCTGGGTACTTAAATACATATTTATAATGTTAAACAAATGTCAAAGAAAAATATTTAGTTTGTTGTAGTGAGTGAGACTTGGCGTTAAACTATACATTTTGTGAGTGTTGGAGGAGAGGTTAATGTAGTTGTTAAAGTCCACTCGTATTTTAAATGAAAAAAGAAGATAAATATTTAAATTTAAATAGTTTAACTAAAAATTCTTAATTAATTTGTTGAATACCCACATTCTTTTTAGGCTGGAAAACAAAGCTCTTTTTGAGCAGAGCTTCAACTTTGCCAATCCCCAAGTGTACGATACCGGCTTCACCACGACGACTACATTTCTGCAACATTTTAAGGACGTCGTCACGACGAAGTTCTCTGGCCGGGACCACCATCTGCCGCCGCTACACCCGCACCAACAACACACCACGTTGCACGCACATCATCAGCCACACCAGGCTGTGGCGCAAGGTTTTTCCACCATTTTCCCCACATATCTAGGCATGGATCGCGCCAGTAGCGGTAACGCTGCTGGCGGCGGTCTTGGTGTGGTGTCTTCGGGAAACTCCGGCGGTGGTGGGGCTCTAAATGGGCTTGAAGCCATGTCAGCTGAGTCAACTGGTTTGTGCTTACAAGACTTGGTGAGTGCTGGTACCGCTGCTGGCGCAGGATCGGCAGGCTCGGCCGAAAGTGCTACCAGCACAAGTACCGCTCTGAGTAGCGGTAGTACGGGTAGTTCAACTGTAAATAGTAATACATCGGGCGGAGGCGGCAGTGATCATTTGCATAATCACCACAGTCTGCACGATTCTAGTTCATCGGTTAGCATTTCTCCCGCCATATCCAGCTTAATGCCAATCGGTAGCTTAAGTCATTTGCATCATAGCACTGGCCAGGATCTGGTGTCCGGTTACAGTCAGCATCCACATCACACTGTAGTACCCCCGCATACACCAAAACATGAACCGCTTGAGAAACTCAGAAGTAAGTAGAGCATATTTTCGGAATTCTTTCATTAAATATATTTTAATCCAATTATTTGAATAATTATATGAAGTACACAAAATAAGTTAAATATTTTATACAATAATTAATGATCGATCCAATTTTATAATTATTACACAATATAAATTTTTTTATGAAATCGTTTACGCAATTAAAACGTAAGTAAAGTATTTAGTTTGTGCTTGTCACAATATCACTTTATTGTCATATTTAATATTTGAGAATAAAATCGGGGACAAAATTTTACTCAAGAGGGTCATGGGACTTTAAGAATTTATTTGACACAACTGGCCCTGCGCAGACCCATATGCGATTTGTATATGAATGCGAACGCATGTGTTCTTAAATTGCTTGAAAATATGTTTAATATTAGAAAAACGGCAAGGAAAACAATAACAAGTAAAAGCGCTATATTCGGCTCTGTCGAATCTTAAACATTCCTTACATTGATGTTTTGTTTACTCAGTTATGTATACCTTTATAATCCAGTCCAATTGTTTTCCAACCATAAATATTAAAAAATTACTTTGGAGAGTTGAACCCTCTCCATCCATAGATCCTAGTTCGTAGAATAAAAACTTTACAATTTTTGACTATTTGTGTGGGTGATACTCCAACTTGACAAATTTGTCTACCAAAATAAGGAAATCATGATAGAAATACCTTGAGAAAGGTTTGAGTTCAATCGATCTACCAGTTTTCGAGATAAAGTGTAACAAAAATTTCAAAAAAAAACATAAAAAATTGTTCGTTTGTATAGGTGCTTTCGCCTACTCTGATCCGATATAATATTATTTCTAAGATGTAGGTTTTGTTGTACAACTACTATGTGGCAAGCCCAAATCAATAGCTGTTATAGTTTTTAAGATATGTCGTATTAAAAATTCATAAAAATGGGTTCTTTGCAAGGGGCTATCGTTTCCCTTGCCTTAATTCACTAATGTTTTTATTATACAATTAATTTGTAAAATATTTTCGCTCAATAGCTGTTATAGTTTTCTAAAGGCTGGATTAGCCGAGCGCAACCGTACTGTAATGTATCAGCTGTTGGCTTTTGGCTTATGAGAAGCAATGCAAAAGCTTAGCGAAAAAAAACGTACTGTAACCGCAACGTACCATTCTGTATAAAATAGAATTTCCTTAGGTTGTTGCGTGACATTTGTATGCCAGTGATGGGCTACTTGTTTGTTTTATAATTTGAGGGTATTTTTGCTCTTTTTCATGGTACTTTTTTTATATACTTTTATATGCGAAAGAAAGATAAAATAACCATTAGTACTTTGCGTGTTTCTTTTTTTATTTTATTTCACGCATTTTTGAAATGTTGTTTTGTGAACTATGAAGATTTAGGTATTTTCTTTGTACACTTGATAATATTGTCTATTATTTAACTTTATATAATGCTTTTTTCAGTATTGTTTTTGTCTTTTTTCGCTATACTTGCCTTACAGATAATTACCACTATAATAATTATTTTCGCTTGAAAAAAATGCACAACTGGAGACTTTTAAGCGTCTTGCGCATACGTTTAGTTCATATATTGTGTATAAGAAATGTAAAATATATAAGCATTTAAATTGTATAGAAATCTATTATTGGGTATACACATATACTAAATAAACTATAACTTGGTTATTATATTTAAATTGTAGATGCTAAATAATAAATAAAACATAATTATAGACATACATAAAAATAGACACAAAATATTCTATAATGTCATTAGGTACTTTCTCTTCATAACGAAAACCCATTTGAAAAATTTTAATTCCCATCACTGTCTTTTAAACAGCTGTTTATTTTTCATACCAAAATCAAAAATAAACTAGTCAAATAAAATAAGTTTTTAATTAATTTATAAATTTAAAGTTTTCGTGCAAATTAAAATAAAAATGGACGACGAAAATCTAATTTTACTTGTTCAGGCAAACGAGTGCCTGTATAACAATACCTTTACTAATGCTATTTTGTTTATGAATGCAAAAACATATGTCACGTTTTTAAACATTCTATAACTGCACCAACGTGCATACAGTACGTAACATTACAGTACGGTTGCAGCAACGCTCGGCTAACTAAGGCCTAAAGCCTTAGTTAGCCGAGCGTTGCTGCAACCGTACTGTAATGTTACGTACTGTAAGCACGTTGGTGCAGTTATAGAATATTTAAAAACGTGACATATGTTTTTGCATTCATAAACAAAATAGCATTAGTAAAGGTATTGTTATACAGGCACTCGTTTGCCTGAACAAGTAAAATTAGATTTTCGTTGTCCATTTTTATTTTAATTTGCACGAAAACTTTAAATTTATAAATTAATTAAAAACTTATTTTATTTGACTAGTTTATTTTTGATTTTGGTATGAAAAATAAACAGCTGTTTAAAAGACAGTGATGGGAATTAAAATTTTTCAAATGGGTTTTCGTTATGAAGAGAAAGTACCTAATGACATTAGAGAATATTTTGTGTCTATTTTAATGTATGTCTATAAATATGTTTTATTTATTATTTAGCATCTACAATTTAAATAAAATAACCAAATTATAGTTTATTTAGTATATGTGTATACCCAATAATAGATTTCTATACAATTTAAATCCTTATATATTTTACATTTATTATACACAATATATGTACTAAACGTATGCGCAAGACGCTTAAAAGTCTCCAGTTGTGCATTTTTTTCAAGCGAAAATAATTATTAAAGTTAAATAATAGACAATATTATCAAGTGTACAAAGAAAATACCTAAATCTTCATAGTTCACAAAACAACATTTCAAAAATGCGTGAAATAAAATAAAAAACAGAAACACGCAAAGTACTAATGGTTATTTTATCTTTCTTTTGCATATAAAAGTATATAAAAAAAGTACCATGAAAAAGAGCAAAAATACCCTCAAATTATAAAACAAACAAGTAGCTCATCACTGGCATACAAATGTCACGCAACAACGTAAGGAAATTCTATTTTATACAGAATGGTACGTTGCGGTTACAGTACGTTTTTTTTCGCTAAGCTTTTGCATTGCTTCTCATAAGCCAAAAGCCAACAGCTGATACATTACAGTACGGTTGCGCTCGGCTAATCCAGCCTTAAGTGTAGTGCTTTAAAAATTTAAATAAAAATTATTCTTTTGTATGGGGTCTACCACTTTTTCTGCACCTATCCAAGTAATGCCTTTCCAAAACGGGGGCATTCTTGCACAACTATCTTATACAGAATTCAATGTTGATGTTACAACTTCCGAGAAATAAAACCAATAAAATTTTTTATAAAAGCTAATTTTTCTTTCAAACTAGAAGTAGGTATGCTTTATTGAGTTATTAGCTTTTAATAAATTTAAAGTCGATAGTTGTTAGTTTCCGAAATATAGCGTATAAAAAAATTTAATAAAAATTGTTATTTTGTATGGGCGCTACCGCTTTTCATGCTTCAATCCCATTAATTTCATTTTTAAATGTAGGTATTTTTGTTCAATTTGAAGTCGATAGTCGTTGCTGTTTTAGTGATAAAGCATATCCAAAACTTTTTTAAAATGGTTCGTTTGTATAGGGTCTACTGCTCCTTCTACTTTTATCCAAATAATTTTTTTCCAGAATGTAGCCGTTGTTGTATAATTACTTTGGAAAAAAATTAAAGGCAACACCTGTTACAGTATCCAAAATATAGCGTACCAAGATTTTTATGGGAATTTTCTATTTGTAGACGGTCCACCACTTAACCTACTTCTATTCAAAATTTATCAAGGTCTTCAAGGTTCTTGTGCCAAGTTTTGTGGCTTTATGTTTTGAAATATTTGTCCCTAAATAATGGGTTATTTTAAGTTTATGCTTATATCTTGGTTCGTAGTAAGCAAAACTTGCTGATTTGAAATAGCTTTCTGCCTGGGAATTTTTTTTATTATTTGACATGAAAACGTGGTCTGCCAGATTTGACTTAACTCTGGCACTTGATTTTATTCGACGGACAGTCTGGCATTGCCTAATCGACCTCCCTAATTATTAGGACTGAGAATATTTAAACTTTTTAGGGTCGCAAATGAATTTTTTGCAAATTACTATTTCATCATTTACCATTAGTCATTTTAATTTGAAAATGACAACTCTAGTGTAGGGCATAACATGGTCGGCTATAATTTTTTTAATTGCTTTAAATTCGAAGTATATTTCCTTAATTTACCAATAAATGCATAATATGATTAACGTTAATATGAAAAATGTTGTGATTATATTAATTAAACCTTCCACTTAAGAAATAATCACAGTGTAAACACCACGTTATTTTAATGTACATATTTGTAAAAATTCCAACAAGTTCTGCCAATCCCGGAAAAACCGAAATACACATTTAGAAGTTACACAATTTATTTAATTTTTTGCAAGTCTAAAATTGCTGTCCAAAGTGACATGAAAAAAATTGGAAAATATGTCATCAACAGCTGTCACAATTTCCCATGAATATATAATATACTCAACAACAATAGAAGCGACGAAATGAAAGAAAAAACAAATCATTCACGGTGGCATCGATATTGCCAAAACTAACAAATAGTAGACACAATTCACTTCACTCTTTGCTTATCAGAGCCGCTAAAAACAAACATGAAATTCATATTCATAGCGAGAAAAGCAAAAAAAAAAAACAACGACAACAAAAATAAAAACATGTCACTTTTCTAACAATTATTTGCGCCACACTTGTTCGAAATAAATACGAAAAATTTTCATACCGAATTGTGATGCTGGATGGCTGTTGTTTTTGTTCTTGTTGTGATAACATTTTTCACGCATCATATTTTGTATGGAACACATAATATAAAAACTCCCCGGAATTCCGACCTAATCATTGTGTAATCATTAGTTAAATTATACAAATTTTTATTGTGTTCAAAAGAAGCAAAGAAAAAATGTTACGGCTAATTGAGCACCCTCTCCTATGGCACTATGAAGCAACATTATAAAGCAACCAACACCGAACAACACACATACATCCAAACATACTTTCACTTATTTTAAGCAAGAATTTCCATGAAGAATGGAACGAGTATTTGTATAGTGAGAGTGTTTGAAGTGCTTCTTTTAATGTTGCCTTTATGTCTGCTGAAGTAAGCGGCTTTTGTATAATTTCACTGTTTGACACTTCAATTATGTTTGTTGGGCCACACTTTGTTGCCTTAAATATCACATAATTGTTGTTGCAGTTTACTTTATATATATTTGAGGAACAGTGGTATATATGGATAAAAAAATCAACAAAAAAATTTAATAGTTTTCTTTGCATTAGGATTTACATACCCAACTGCAAAAACCTAAGTAACGCGATCGCTTATTTAAACAACACTTTGTTGCAATCAGTAGTTCTGCTTTCGCTGATTGCATCGCCTAGACATAATATAATATTGACATAAGATGTTTAATCGGTTCCCTCTCGCTTACAAATTAAGCAATGTAATCAAGAAAAGTCATTGCAATTGAATTTACATCATAAGCGGAGTTGCAAGTGATCGTGATGGGATGTGCCTATTAATACAGGCAAATTGGAATATAATGAACATATTTCGTATGTATAAAAATATAACTTTTTAAGTTATTACGTCTTAATTTACTAATGGATGCAAGTATGTAAATAATCTTCTATTTAACTAAAAGTTAATTAAAAATGGAATACTGTAATATTTTAAGTAGATTTCAATCCTTATGTGTGCTTTTTTGCTCACTTACAACGTTATACTGACGTCATGGATGATGTAATAAGTACTTCGCTTCATTTACCGCTGGGTAAATGCTACTAACAATAAAACAAATAAGAGCGCTATATTCGGATGAGATGATTCTTACTTATATATCCCTCACAATGGTCTTTCTGTATTTCCAGTCATCTGAACCAACTAAGTTGTTTCAAACCGTTAATATCGTAATAGAGTTGCCTTGTAGCAGGTTTGAGGTCGATAGCTCTAACAGTTGCCAAAAATATAGTCTGTCAAAAATTTCATAACAATGTTTTTTTATTGGGGCAACCGTTCCTCTTGCTTCTACACAACTAGTTTTTTTTGAAAATGTACACACAAAGAATAAACTAAGTAAACTTTACTTAAATCAAGCCGTAGCGGTGTCAAAAGTACGGTGAGTACGGTTTTCCTTAAATCAAGTATGAAATTTCTTACTCCAAGTAAAATTTTTCAGGTACGAGTTTCTTACTTTTAGCAACAATTAAGCCAAAAAAGGATTGATTTAAGTTCGGAACCGTACTTGATGTAAGCGTGAAAAAGATTGATTTAAGTCGTAAACGGGATTAATTCGAAGATGAAAAGCAATTTTTTTGACTTATGGAGCTTTATTAAAGACGAAAAAATTTTTATTTTATTTTTATTTTATTGATAATTAATATTTATAATTAAAAAATTTCATTTTTGTACTTACTGTAATTCAAGCGCGTTACCTCTAGGCAACCTAGACACTTTGTTTTCAAATGTAAAATAATATATTAAAACAACAAGCTTTTTTCTCCTTGATTTGTTGAAGCAATCCGAATAGGATTGATTTAAGAAAATGTAAGTACGGATCGTTCTTGAAAATTTCAAGAAAGATTTTGGATAAATTCAAGAATAAAGTTCTTAATTTTAGAAAGCGGGTTTTCGTTCTGTGTAGATATTGTAGTACGATTACTTTGTTACAGTTTTTGAAATACAGCGTATCAGAAATTTTATAAAAATGGTTTATTTTTATAAGGGCTTCCGTTTATTTTAACAGACATACTATAACTAAAATAACTTCATCTTAGCTATTCTTATATAACATCTAACCGACTTGGATATATATATATATATTTTTCTTGCGAAATTTAGCAAAGCAAATTGATACAATTTTATATATTTATAAAGAAACCAGTAATTGATTACCGGTATTTTGCGAAGAATTGCTTTTAGTATTGGTATCCAATCTTAAACTTGCCAAACCCCTCGTAATAATAATCAATACGGTCACTGATGAATTGATAAGCTTAGCATGAAATCAAGTTATTTATCAAATTTACCTCTAAAAATCGTTCTTTCCCACTGTGCATTAAGGGAGTTTTAGTGTTTTTATTTCGATATTTAGTCATAAGGAAATTTGATATGGCTCTTGACTCCCAAACACTTATGTACAAAAATTTAACGTATGAGAAGGAAATTAACAAGTGCAAGGATAAGAATGTTTTGAAGTTTTGTTTTTTAATTTCTTATCTAGAGTTTGTCTGTCTGGCATTTTTGTTAATACAAATTGTTTTGGGAATTGAACTGACATTTGAGATCTGAACAGCGACAAGTGCTGAAGAAGTGTGCTTCAAATCAAAAAACGGAATTATTTTAAATGACTGGAACAATTACACTTGTTTATATAAATAAATAAATAAATGCAATTATTTAAGTAACAAATCATTCAAAAAGAAATTTTTAATACTTACATGTTCATAAAATTATTTCAGTTATTTATTTTGGTATACTGATGTTTCTAAAAAAGTCGATTAAGATTTTCTTACAACTTGAACAACTTTAAAATATGTCAAACTGTACGTAAAGTTTTTTTTATATATCTAGAATCAATAGTTCAAAACAATGCAAAAATTGCAAAACATTTAAATAAAGAACATTTTGTTTATTTGCTGACTTCCGACCTCAATCTGGGACAATAATATAATATAATAACTTTATATATCAATACATGAAAGAAGTACCAAAAATGTGAAAAAAGTACTTTTTGCCCACTTAATATAATTTAGACTTCAATCTTGGCCATTGTTGTTAGTTTAAATTTGCGCTCCCATTATTTCAAAAAAGTTTAAAAAAAATTAACTTTTACACACTAAGTTGACCTTTGGCTCCTATCGGCATCCACAGCCCTTTCTTTCATATTTGCATACTCAAAGTGTGCAAATAAGTACCGGAATAAATTTTGTCATTTTTCTACGCCTTAGATGCCAAAATAAAAAAAAAAATTTAAAGGCCTGTCGAATTCATTTTGATTAGGTTTTTTATGGGTTAAGAGCTATCTAAAATGTACCGCTTTAAAAGTTACAAAAAGTTTTAAAAAAGTTCCTTTATATATGTAGTTCTTACCCTTTTTATCTCTTAAGGTACAAACGTTCAAAAATGTAACAAAAACATATTCTCTCTAGACTATTAGAGGACAATTTAAATTATGTATGTTTCTATCTTTATGGGTTAAGAAGCTAGAAAAAGAACCTAAAAATTACTAATATATAAATTGTACCTTTTTTCTACCTCTTAAGGTAAAAAAATTTAAAAATATACCAAAAACATATTTATATTTTGTCGAGACCTGTTGAACGCAATTTGAATTAGGTTTCTATCTGTATTAGTTTAGAAGTTAAAAAAAGAGTACCAAAGTACCGATATAAAGTTTTTAAACCTTTTTTAACCGTTTTCTTACACTTATTTTTTGAGGTCTGTTGAATGCAATTGAAATTATATTTTTTTTATCTTTATTCGTTAAGAAGTTACAAAGCGGACCTAGGCAATTTTAAAATTTAGTTTTTACACTTTTTGCCCCTTATGGCCAAAAATTTAAAAAAATGCCAGGTACAGGCCCACCAAGTTTTTGAATTAAATACAATATTTTCTAAATTTATAGTTGATAGTTTAGAAAAAATTTTTCCTTTCGGATATTTACATGTTTCGCCAGTTTGTCGTGTGCACCTTGTGCAAATGTTTTTCTTTTCGTTACGGACTGGCAATGCTGTTTGAATTGTTAACAGCTGGAATAAAATTCATAACAGAAAAAGATAAACAATGGCGCAAATATATGGGTACAAGTTGCTGAAGATGTTGTGAGGGAGACATCTTGGCGCGTATGGAAGGTGATGTACGGTGGCCATAACGAAATGGCGCCTTACTTACTGTGTTGAGGTGAAAAGAAAAAGAAGTGCGTGGTGTCTGTGTTAATAAAAACGGCCAAAACCCGGTTTTTTAAAATTTATTTGAGGTTGTTAAACAAATAATGAACAAATAGACACACACAAACAACCAAAAGAAAACATTCATTTAAAATAACACAACCAAACAAATATAATCGATCAACCTAAATAAAGAAAGTGTTGAAAAGAAAAGCACGGGAGGGTTGATCCAGTGTTCTTTTTACGCCAGCCGTTTCTCCCACCATAGGCTTTCTGAAAATAAATCAACAATTGAAAGGGAAAAGAGAATTAAAACTTACCCCGCTTGAGACCTGCCCAAACCAACTTAGCCTCTGCGTTCACCTTCATCCATCTCACCGTAATTGCCGTCATCACCGCCATCAAGGGAGCCGCCGGTTGGAGTTTTCCTGCAGCAGACTCAGCAGCTTGTGCCACTATTCCAGGGCCGAAGTTTGCCCCACCAGCAGTACCATCTCAGGGTTCGTCATCAGACCGCCAACCGGACATATACGCTAACAAGGACTGACGGACTGAAAATAATAAAAACAAACTGTAAGTAGATATTTTGCTTTGGTACTTAGTGTTGTAAGGATTTACCGTAGTCCAGTCCTCTGCGTAGACTTTTGGCAGAGTGCGCGCGCCGTAATTTGAGCTCGAAATACGTGCGGTTTAACGTCGCGAGGAAATAAGTACGTTCCTAAAAACAACATCGGTAGCAGAGTCAAATATAGTGCTTTAAAATCAAAATTTTTATACTTACCAATACTTTGAGACCGCGAAAGTAAAACGTAACGGACGTCGCCGAATCCTGTAGAAAAAACCTGAAAAGAAATAAAAAATCCTGAAAAGAAAAGATAAAAAGTCCTGAAGAGAAATAAAATGATTTAAAAACAAAAGGAAATTAATGTACGCTTAAATATCGTTTTTTTATTACATATACATACTTACCTGCCTCCATTTTAATAAACGCCATTGCTCTTAACCTAAAGAGATTTTTTTATTATATTTATTTTAAGGTCATGTGAATTATATATAGTTTAAATTTTTCTTGTTAACAAATAAAACTTACCCCTTAATTTGTTAAAGTTTGTTTTTTATATTTCAATTTTTTATCTTTATATTGTTTAGAGTTTCTAAAAAAAAAGAAAATTTTTTTATGCAAACGAAAAATAGTTTGTGTTAATAAAGCCCGAATTATTATAATGTTTACATGAAAATTTATCTTTGTATTTAATTCCTTAGCAGGATGAGCGCCTGAATTTGAAATAAGCGGTAAGTAGGGGAAATCCAGGTTGTTGTAAGGTCGCGTATGGGACATCCAGACCCACTGGACGGATGTCATGGTGAGACCCTTTCGGTCTCGTGTGGGAGGGCTATTCCTGGCAAAACACCAGCCAGAGGTTCCAGTGTGGGTGTGCGTGATATAGCAGGGAACCATTTGCGCCTTCAAGCCCCATTTCCTCTTTTCGTTAAATAGCTGGTATGGATTTTTTTTTGTTGCTAGTGGTAAGCACAGGCCCAGGGACTCGGCAAGGACCACCCCATCTGGCGAGCTCTAGCCGGAGCTAAACGCGAGCATACCAGCGCCGCCGACGATCTGGCCACCCCACATCATGATGGCTCTTTGACAGATGCCACACTTACCACAGTACAAAATGGCGCCCAACGTGGGGCCGAAGCAATTTCATGGCCTAGAATGAAAAGAAAATAGTTGACTTTTGGTGATCTTTGGTTTTGGACGTAATTCCGGTTGGGTAAATCGAAGAGTCCTCAACTTGTCGCTTACCTTCTAAACCGAAGATAATTTTTTTTAACTACTTTTATGTTTCGGTCTAGAGAGTCTTACATGTTTTGTTATTTTGTTTTAACTTTGTTTAATTGCTTTTGGACCGAAACGTAAAAGTAGAGCAATACTTTTTTTGTTTGGTATGAATTTGTTAAGCCGGCATGGTATTTTTCATCCACACATTTGTAAGTCCCGGTTTTGAGACCCCAATGGTCCGTATCGCGTTGCGACACTTGTTGTGGAGGAAATTGTCATGCAGGCTTACGAATTCATTAATCCCAATTCTAGTTTCACATTATGAGGCTTAAAAGGAAATGGTTTTGAATCTATATTTTAATTGCTCATGATGTGGAAAAAGGATAGGGATACCTAGTTAAAGACAATAGGCCAAGGAATAGTGCTTAACTGAAATCTGTGTTTATACTTGCGTTTGGTAATTTTGCCTTGAGCATGTAACCAACAACCGGTAGTGGTAGCGAGTCCTATGAGTATTTGGTATATTAGCCAGCTCTTTAGTAGCAGCTCAAGTATTGGTGTTGGTCGTTTTGAGCCTATTCCAGCGTTTCCCAACATTTCATTCTAGGTCTGAATTCTAAATGGTTCCTGAAACGGTAAGGACGAATAATTATATCATGCACACACACAAGGAATTATTTTTGCGATACATACCTTACAACAATTGGTTTCTCCGAAATACGGCCGCTTTATGAACCCAATTTGTTATTTTTATACCAAATTTTACTTTAGAATCTCGTCAGTAGATAATTGCTTTCAATTATTTTTGGTGTTTTTGAATTTTTATCCTGTTGTTAATTTTTTCAGTTTGATTTTTTTATTTTCACTAATACATACATACCTGGTATATAAGTTGGTATCACCGATTTATAATTTTGGGCATTTTATAGGGTATTTCTTTTGTTTTTCTACATGGTTGTAACCCGAAGTGCCAGCAGGATCTCGTCAGACCACAGCAGCAATATGCCTACGACTAGGGGGATCGATACTATCACCACTGTGACGGTCTCCTCAGTGACAAATACAACCTCAAGCTCACCAACTATGATCACCACCTATACTGCTGGTAACCCAACATATCCGGGAGAAATGGCTTCTCCAAACATTTCAGTTCGTTCAGATGGATCCGACAACACCGTAATCTCACCAGCATTTAACAGCATAACCGCCCAGAACATTCATCGGGAGGTACGAGAAAGTCGACAACTGGGAGCAGCACCTTTTAATAATGGTAGCATTCAACAGCTGGTTGAACAGTCAATAGGCCAGTGTCAAACAAGATTTATGAAGGAGGTAGATGACAAAATACAAAGGGCGCTGGATGACATCAAGCAGGTTCTGCTACAACAAGTAGTTCGTCCAGTACCAGCCCAAACGTCTAGGGTACCACTAGTCAATAGTGACCAGGCACCCCGACTTTCTCAAGGCCAGCCAATCGCGTCTCAGCCACCAGTTGGTTTCCGGCCTTCTGTTGTGACTGGGATCGCCCAACAATTGCCACAACTGCAACAACAACCACAGCAAACATGCATGCAGGTACCACCACCGTATTTGCCACCACCACCGTTAAGGCCAGCTCCACGGGAAGATATGGTTACTGGTAATCCATATCAGTTCACACCGAACGTGACAGCCCAGGTACGACCAGCCACGGCACAGCCACCGGTTATCGTGCAACCACAATTTCAGCCAGTGTCGCAACATGCCTTATATGAGCAGCAACAGCCACAGCCGATAGTTCCACCAGCCCACCAACCTTCGTTTCAAAGTGGTCAACAAGCATTTTATAATTACCACCCGGCGTCTAATGATCATTCTTTTAAGGGGCAACAGGAGTGGGCAAGCGCACCCGTATTACCACCACAGACGCATCATTACCCCATTGCGAGGTCAATGCCAAAATCACATGAGGCAGTGGACAGTCTTAAATTAGCTAAGTGGGGTATTCGCTTTGATGGCACCAGCAAAACTATGAACGTGCAAGAGTTCATTTTCCGAGTCAGTGCTTTACGTAGGGATTATGGTTGCTCTGATGATGAAATGCTGCGTAGCTTTCATTTGTTGCTAGATGGCCCAGCGCTCGACTGGTACTGGGGGTATCGAAAAATTGCCCATATTCACACCTGGGAGGAGCTTGAAAAGGCACTTCTCACTCAGTATCGTCGTTTTGAGAAAGAGTACCAGGTGCAAATGAAAATTTTGAATCGCCGGCAACAACCTCAGGAGTCGTTTGAGGAATTTTATAATGCGGTAATCAGGTTGCGTAATCAGCAGCAGAGTCCCTACGAAGAGGAGCAGCTGGTGGAAATAATGCGGGGCAATTTAAAACCATCTTTGGCTCAAATGATGTTTGCGGTTCATATGAAAACTTTGTCCGAGTTCTGCCGTGAAGTACGACGTGCCGAAAATCTTTTAACCAGCCAAAGGCAGCTGTACCAGCAGCGCAGCCAACACACACCTCGTGTGAACGAGCTGGAGGGTTTTGAGGAGGATTTGTCACTGATAGATCTAGAAGTGGAGGAGATTCGTTCTAAGAGTAGTTATACCTGCTGGAACTGCAAAGTTGCGGGGCACAGTTTCTTAGACTGTCCTCAACCCATTACTAAAATTTTTTGTTTTAGGTGTGGCAGGGAAAATGTGGTAGCACCAAAATGCCCGAAATGCCAGGGAAACCGGTCCCGGCACCCGTCTCGAACTGGGGAGGCGAGGGTGACGGAGGTATAGACCCAGTTAAGCATGGCAACCAAATGGAATCTGAAGGTAGTGTTAGGATATTAGTTAATGAAAATAGAGTTAATATAAGTACAAAGTCAGAGCCTCGTCTGAGGGAGATAAAACCTTTACATGTCCGCATTAGGGAGTATAATGAGGCGAAAATCCGAATTTTTGGCAAAGTATCGAACAAAGTTCGTAAAGCGCGTGAACGGTATAAAATTCGGAAGCGTATTCGACATGAGATATCGTCGGCGTCCTTGTATGAGGGTAAAGACGCGCGGTTATATACGAAAATTAATATCAATGGGTTTGAGATTGAGGGTCTTCTAGACAGTGGCGCGACCGTTACTTGTTTGGGACGCAACTGTTTAGAGTTCGTTGAAAAAACCGGTCTTAGAATTCATGATTTCAGGACCATTATTAAAACCGCGGATGGCACCGTTCACAACATCGTCGGTCGTATACGTGCCGAGGTAGCTTTCAATCAAAAGTCACAGGTTATCACCTTTTATTTAGTGCCTACTCTAAGTCGCGAGTTATTCTTGGGAGTCGATTTTATGAAGGTTTTTAATATTATAAGGATTGATAGTCTGACGACTAATGGCATTAACTTGTGCGAAGAAGCCGAAAGTACCTCAGATGTAGTAACTCATGAGTTGACTGTAAAACAACGTCAGGAGTTAGATTTGGTCATATCTATGTTTCCCTGTTATAGCAAAAAAGGTCTCGGTAAAACACATTTGGAGACTCACACGATAGATACTCGGGAGGCAACTCCAGTCAAAGATAAACATTATCCGGTGTCACCGGCCGTGCAAAAGCTTATGTACGCGGAGCTAGATAGGATGCTTGACCTCGGCGTCATTGAGCTTAGTGAAAGTCCATGGAGCCATCCAGTAACCTTAGTCCGCAAGGGCGAGAAAAATCGTTTATGCCTGGATGCTCGCAAGCTCAATGCGTTGACAGTCAAGGATGCCTATCCTTTGCCGCACATAGAGGGATTGCTCAGTCGGTTAGGGGATACAATGTTTATTTCAAGTGTCGATCTGAAAGATGCTTTCTGGCAGATACCACTTGATCCGGCTAGTAGAGAGAAAACAGCTTTCACAGTGCCAGGGCGACCACTTTACCATTACACGGTCATGCCTTTTGGGTTGTGCAATGCTGCCCAAAGGTTATGTCGCTTAATGGATAAAGTGATACCTGCGGCGATGCGTGAGCGGGTTTTCGTCTATCTAGACGATCTTCTGGTGGTATCTCCAGATTTCGAGACACACCTGGAGCTGCTGAGGCGCGTATCTACTAGTTTGACAAAAGCAGGGTTAACCATAAATGTGGTGAAATCTAAATTCTGTTTTAAAGAGTTAAAATATCTGGGATACATAGTCGGTGGAGGCAAAATAAAACCTGATCCGGCTAAAGTGGAAACGATCACTCGTTTTGCTTACCCTAAAACAGCTAAGCAAGTGAGGAGCTTCATGGGAGCAACAGGCTGGTATAGAAAATTTATACCAGACTATGCTACTATTGCAGCCCCAATCTTTGAAACGCTAAAGAAGGGTAAACAATTCAAGTTTTCGGATGAAGCTAAAGTTGCGTTTGATCGTCTCAAGAATGCTTTGATTACGAGCCCGCTGCTTAATCACCCTGACTTCACCAAGCATTTCTACGTACAGTGTGATGCGTCAGATGTGGGTATTGGGGCCGTTCTTTTTCAGAAAGATGATTCTGATGGCGAACACCCAATAGCCTATTTTTCGCACAAGTTGACGTCGGCGCAGAAAAATTATTCTGTCACTGAACGTGAGTGCTTGGCTGTGGTCATGGCGATTAAGAAGTTTAGGCCTTATATAGAATTGATGCCGTTTACCGTGATTACTGATCACAGTAGTCTTAAATGGCTGATGTCGCACAAAGACTTAACCGGTCGTTTAGCAAGGTGGAGTCTCCATCTACAGGCGTACGATTTTTTAATCGAGCATAGGCAGGGGAGGCAAAATGTAGTACCCGACACCCTATCTCGGTATGAGATGGAAGAAATCTCGGCAGAGTTCGGAAATTTGATTGATTTAAATTCTGATGCGTTTAAATCGGAAGATTATAAACAGCTCATCGAGACCATAAGACTTAAGTCCGAACAACTGCCAGATTTGAAGATGATTGACGATCTCATCTATAAAAGAGTACGTCGGTATGATGGGGTGTCGCTAAACGAAGACTTTAGTTGGAAACTTTGGGTACCGCTCGAGTTAACGCATGATATTATAACAAAGTGTCATAATTCGCCGCAAGCGTCGCATGGGGGCGTCGGGAAAACTTTGCATAGAGTGAGAGAATATTTTTATTGGCCAAATCAAAATGCTCAAGTTCGGAGCTTCGTTTTAAACTGCCGAATATGCAAAGAGACAAAACCAGCCAACGTCACTCTTCGACCACCAATGGGGTCCGAAACACAAACTGAACGTCCATTCCAACGCATTTTTATAGATTTTTTGGGTCCGTATCCACGTTCCAAGAACGGGAATTGTTTCATATTTATTGTTCTGGACCATTTAACAAAGTTCGTATTTCTTAAGGCAATGGCTAAGGCCAGCGCAAAAAATGTTATTCAGTTTTTAATTTCAGAGGTATTTCATAAGTTCGGGACACCCGAAACAATCGTTTCCGACAATGGCAAGCAATTTGTTTGCAAAGAATTTGCCGCTATGGTCGGAAACTTTGGCGTAAAACATATTAGAACAGCAATACATTCGCCACAGGCCAACGCCTCAGAGCGGGTAAACCAATCTGTTTTGTCTGCCGTACGTTCTTACCTGCAAGAAGATCACTCAGAGTGGGATAGACATTTGTCTGAAATCGAGTTTTCTTTGCGATCTTCAGTGCAGTCGTCAATCGGTGTAACCCCGTATTTTGCGTTGTTCGGCATGAACATGATAGGCCATGGTAGTATTTATAAGTTGGCTAGAAAGCTCGAAAGTTTGAATGATCCCGAGATCAATATTTTGCCTGAGTCAGCGAAAAAAGACTTGATACGACAAAAGATACGCGAGAATCTACATAATGCCTACGTTCGAAACGAGAAGTCGTATAATACGCGTTGTCGAAGCGTTAGATTTATACCCGGTCAGGAGGTCTATCGAAGAAACTTTCAGCAAAGCGATTTTAAAAGCGGGTTTAACGCAAAACTAGCACGGAAATTTTTAAAGTGCCGAATCGTACGACCAGTCGGTAATAGCCTGTACGAAGTCGAGAATTTACAAGGGAAGTCGTTAGGGGTATTTCACGCCAAAGACTTAAAGCAATAGCTTTGCCCTTGGTGGTTTTAGTCCTAACGATTTCGGTGCAAGGGCGTTTTAGCTGGCTATACAGATGCCCTACGTCAGTACGAAAACTGGTAGGGATATTAGCCTCTGCGTATATGTATTTTAATTTTTTCCCTTTTCTACCTTGTTGTCCTACACAATATGATTAGCAGGTATTTGTTTTATGGCATTATCTTGAATTATGGTTTGAGCCAGCTGTAGACTGAATCTAAGCCACACTGAATTATTTTCAAATTTTTCGGCCAGTGAGTTTAGTTGCTGTGCACAGTGCGTAAATTATTTGTTGGCCTCAACTAAAGCTATCGTTTCTAAGCTAGTTACATGTGTAACTGTCAAAGTTCCAATAGTGCAACCTCGTGAACATCCTAGGGGAACTATGCCATTAAGGACTGGAGGTTGTTAGTCACCTGGATCAGTGACATACTTCTGAGTCCGGACTTACAGCGAGTTGAGGGCAAAAGCAAATAAGTTAACCAGTGCACTGTAACAGTCTGGGGCTCACTGATAATATAAACAAATTTATATACTCTCAGTGGACTTAGCTTCCAGCCTGCAGCTGTTCAAAGACTAATTCAAGGTGAAAATGATGAAGGCAACAAGAAGTACTTTACTAAATTTTTAAATCATTATCTTTCTATTTTAAATATTATGAGACTTTTTGTTGCGTTCATTATTTTCACGACGGCATAAAGGAGGGCATACCTACATACCTACTTTTATGATTTCTACCTATTCTGATCCTACTTATTGTACATTAATAATAACTTTATTTCACAATTAATATAACTTATTACTAGCACTTACCAATAGGTTTCCATTTGCTGTCTTCGTTGTTAAGAGGCTGTTGGTTGAAGCACCCACTGTAGTGGGGATTATTCAAACGTTGGCACATACTGCAAAATCGGTGTTCGTTGTAGCCTGTAAATGTAAATCCAGAGTATTAGTTTCCTTGAATTAGATTAGCTTAGTTTAATTAGTTTAATTTCGTTTTACGTACCTGAGAAACCGCAGGGAATGTTTGCTTGGGGCCTGGCCTGAATTTAACAGGGTCCTTTTCTCAGGGTTAGATCTAAGGGAAGCACATATTGAATTAGTGGAATTGGTAATGAATTTGTAGCGTAGAAAATTCTTAGTAGTGTTAGTTTTAATTTTTTTTTAATGGTTAGATGTAAGTTAATGAAATTTATATATATATTTTTTTATTTCTATTTTGAATTTTTTGTAAATTAGGTACCTACCAGTTTATGTTGTAAGCTGGGGCGTGGGCTCCTAGTCTATGGCAGGGTGATGAATTTTGAATACCTGTGGAAAATAGACAAAGTGAATTAATTAGCATTTAGTATATAATTGGTTTTGGTTAGTATTTAATAAAATATCGGTTAGTTTCGTTGTAGAAGGAATTGAATTGTTTAGAGTTCAAATAAGGTTTTCGTTTATTTTTTTTATTATTCAAATATTTTTTTTATAGTACGATCCGTCGCAGAGGAAAAATGACGGCGGCAAAAAGTTTAGCGGCGGCGCCGCGAGATAAAATTTTCACCGCCCAGGAATTTTAGAGCATTTTTTTTTAGTAGTTTTAATATTATTTTTTTTTCCTTTAAATACATGAAATTATTACTTACCTTCTTATCCGGATTCCAGCACGCTGTTGACCCACCTTCATTGCCCTTGTTCTCTGCCTATACGGAAAATTTGTTACCTTAGTAACACAACAGTAATGTAAAATTTATAGGGTATTTGTTCACTTACCTTGTTAACAGGAAGTAGCCATTAAAAGTGGTATAGTCCATCCGCCGGTGCCGTAAGGAAGGTCCGTTTGTCCAAAGTTTGGTCCATCTATGTCCGTCCGATTCCCTGAGCGCAAAAGAAAATAAAGATTATTAAGCTGCGGAATATACATATTTAAGTTGCTAGAAATAATATTGTCCGTACTTACCCATCCGCTTTGCTGTTCAACAGGAAGCCGCCATTGCTGCAGGTCCGCCAACATGAGCTGCAAAAAAAAAAAATTCAGGTTTGTTTTAGTACTAAAACTATTATGTTGGTTACATACAAATTTTCACACTACTGTTTTGGAACTTACCTTTTTACATATGAGTCTGCTGCAGTCTGTAAAAAGGAAAGAAAATATCATTAGTTAGGCCAACAGTTTATTCTAATAATTATTTTTATATAAATTTCATTTTTTTACTTACCAGTATCTTCTCCGCGTACTATCCACAACATGCGTTTTTAGTTGTCATTTTCCATTCATAATCTGTCATTCATTAGATAAGTAGGCTGCCAGACTATCAGGTAATTACCAATGGTGAACTTATACGGGGTACGAAAAAATAGAGTGGCGTTCGTGAGGGGAAGTTATTGAAAATGCCCAAAATTCCCAAAAGGCAAGAAAAGTGACAGCTTTTTCGGTGCAATTTTTCCCTCCCATCCTGTGTCCACTGGTGGACACCGGAGTGGTTGGGTTTGTCGTGTGCACCTTGTGCAAATGTTTTTCTTTTCGTTACGGACTGGCAATGCTGTTTGAATTGTTAACAGCTGGAATAAAATTCATAACAGAAAAAGATAAACAATGGCGCAAATATATGGGTACAAGTTGCTGAAGATGTTGTGAGGGAGACATCTTGGCGCGTATGGAAGGTGATGTACGGTGGCCATAACGAAATGGCGCCTTACTTACTGTGTTGAGGTGAAAAGAAAAAGAAGTGCGTGGTGTCTGTGTTAATAAAAACGGCCAAAACCCGGTTTTTTAAAATTTATTTGAGGTTGTTAAACAAATAATGAACAAATAGACACACACAAACAACCAAAAGAAAACATTCATTTAAAATAACACAACCAAACAAATATAATCGATCAACCTAAATAAAGAAAGTGTTGAAAAGAAAAGCACGGGAGGGTTGATCCAGTGTTCTTTTTACGCCAGCCGTTTCTCCCACCATAGGCTTTCTGAAAATAAATCAACAATTGAAAGGGAAAAGAGAATTAAAACTTACCCCGCTTGAGACCTGCCCAAACCAACTTAGCCTCTGCGTTCACCTTCATCCATCTCACCGTAATTGCCGTCATCACCGCCATCAAGGGAGCCGCCGGTTGGAGTTTTCCTGCAGCAGACTCAGCAGCTTGTGCCACTATTCCAGGGCCGAAGTTTGCCCCACCAGCAGTACCATCTCAGGGTTCGTCATCAGACCGCCAACCGGACATATACGCTAACAAGGACTGACGGACTGAAAATAATAAAAACAAACTGTAAGTAGATATTTTGCTTTGGTACTTAGTGTTGTAAGGATTTACCGTAGTCCAGTCCTCTGCGTAGACTTTTGGCAGAGTGCGCGCGCCGTAATTTGAGCTCGAAATACGTGCGGTTTAACGTCGCGAGGAAATAAGTACGTTCCTAAAAACAACATCGGTAGCAGAGTCAAATATAGTGCTTTAAAATCAAAATTTTTATACTTACCAATACTTTGAGACCGCGAAAGTAAAACGTAACGGACGTCGCCGAATCCTGTAGAAAAAACCTGAAAAGAAATAAAAAATCCTGAAAAGAAAAGATAAAAAGTCCTGAAGAGAAATAAAATGATTTAAAAACAAAAGGAAATTAATGTACGCTTAAATATCGTTTTTTTATTACATATACATACTTACCTGCCTCCATTTTAATAAACGCCATTGCTCTTAACCTAAAGAGATTTTTTTATTATATTTATTTTAAGGTCATGTGAATTATATATAGTTTAAATTTTTCTTGTTAACAAATAAAACTTACCCCTTAATTTGTTAAAGTTTGTTTTTTATATTTCAATTTTTTATCTTTATATTGTTTAGAGTTTCTAAAAAAAAAGAAAATTTTTTTATGCAAACGAAAAATAGTTTGTGTTAATAAAGCCCGAATTATTATAATGTTTACATGAAAATTTATCTTTGTATTTAATTCCTTAGCAGGATGAGCGCCTGAATTTGAAATAAGCGGTAAGTAGGGGAAATCCAGGTTGTTGTAAGGTCGCGTATGGGACATCCAGACCCACTGGACGGATGTCATGGTGAGACCCTTTCGGTCTCGTGTGGGAGGGCTATTCCTGGCAAAACACCAGCCAGAGGTTCCAGTGTGGGTGTGCGTGATATAGCAGGGAACCATTTGCGCCTTCAAGCCCCATTTCCT
The DNA here is from genome assembly GCA_963583895.1 of Melanophora roralis. NCBI lineage: Eukaryota > Metazoa > Arthropoda > Insecta > Diptera > Rhinophoridae > Melanophora > Melanophora roralis. The sequence continues at coordinate 93,069 of CAUZWR010000107.1, forward strand.
CTTTTCGTTAAATAGCTGGTATGGATTTTTTTTTGTTGCTAGTGGTAAGCACAGGCCCAGGGACTCGGCAAGGACCACCCCATCTGGCGAGCTCTAGCCGGAGCTAAACGCGAGCATACCAGCGCCGCCGACGATCTGGCCACCCCACATCATGATGGCTCTTTGACAGATGCCACACTTACCACAGTACAAGTTTTAACCCTTT
>CAUZWR010000108.1:0-15190 GCA_963583895.1 Melanophora roralis
TGTCCGTCTGTCCGTCTGTCCGTCTGTCCGTCTGTCCGTCTGTTGAAATCAAGTTTCCGGAGTCAAATAAAAAGATACAGACCAATTAATGGTGTCAAACTATCACAAATATCCTGGAGACAATCGCTATTTAAAATCAATAAAATCGGTTCACTATTGACCGAGATATAAGCGAAAACCCAGAGTAACCCATTTTTTTTAGGACAAAATCCGTGCATATATCCCTATATATCTCAGTAAGTATAGTCACTCTTGCCACAAAACTTGGCACGGATACTCCTAAAGAAGGGACCTTAATAATGGAAAAATTTTTTTCAGATAGGACCAGGGGAAGGGGTATTTTTTCTACAATTGCACAAATTTGGTGAAATATTTTATGCGCTATATCTCGTAAACTATAACAGCTATCGACTTAAAATGTTCTACAAAAAGTAATTGCATGCTAAGGGCTACGCCTTAAAGAAAAAATTTTTTGGGTGGGGGCAAAAAAAGGGGTAGCTCCCTTACAAATCGACAATTATCATCAAATATTCGATACGCTATATCTCGGAAACTATAACAGATATCGAAATGAAATGTTCCACAAAAAGTAGATGCACGCTAAGGGCTACGCCTTAGAGAAAAAATTTTTTGGGTGGGGGCAAAAAAAGGGGTAGCTCCCATACAAATCGACAATTATTTTCAAATATTCGATACGCTATATCTCGGAAACTAAAACAGATATCGAAATGAAATGTTCTAAAAAAAGTAATTGCACGCTAAGGGCTACGCCTTAGAGAAAAAATTTTTTGGGTGGGGGCAAAAAAAAGGGGTAGCTCCCATACAAATCGACAATTATTATCAAATATTCGATACGCTATATCTCGGAAACTATAACAGATATCGAAACGAAATGTTCCACAAAAAGTAATTCACGCTAAGGTCTACGCCTTAAAGAAAAAAATTTTTTGGGTGGGGGCAAAAAAAGGGGTAGCTGCCTTACAAATCGACAATTATTATCAAATATTCGATACGCTATATCTCGGAAACTATAACAGATATCGAAATGAAATGTTCCACAAAAAGTAATTGCACGCTAAGGGCTACGCTTTAAAGAAAAAAATTTTCGAGTGGGGGCAAAAAAAGGGGTAGCTCCCATACAAATCGACAATTATTATAAAATATTCGATACGCTATATCTCGGAAACTATAACAGATATCGAAACGAAATGTTCTAAAAAAAGTAATTGCACGCTAAGGGCTACGCCTTAGTTTTGGGTGGGGGCAAAAAAAGGGGTAGCTCCCATACAAATCGACAATTATTATCAAATATTCGATACGCTATATCTCAGAAACTTTAAGAGATATCGAAATGAAATGTTCTACAAAAAGTAATTGGGCAAAAATGCCTACGCTTTAAAGAAAAAAATTTTCGAGTGGGAGCAAAAAAAGGGGTAGCTCCCATACAAATCGACAATTATTTTCAAATATTCGATACGCTATATCTCGGAAACTATAACAGATATCGAAATGAAATGTTCTAAAAAAAGTAATTGCACGCTAAGGGCTACGCCTTAGAGAAAAAATTTTTTGGGTGGGGGCAAAAGAAGGGGTAGCTCCCATACAAATCGACAATTATTATCAAATATTCGATACGCTATATCTCGGAAACTTTAACAGATATCGAAATGAAATGTTCTACAAAAAGTAATTGCACGCTAAGGGCTACGCTTTAAAGAAAAAATTTTCGAGTGGGGGCAAAAAAAGGGGTAGCTCCCATACAAATCGACAATTATAATAAAATATTCTATAAGCTATATCTGGGAAACTATAACAGATATCGAAATGAAATGTTCTACAAAAAGTAATTGCACGCTAAGGGCTACGCCTTAGAGAAAAAATTTTTTGGGTGGGGGCAAAAAAAGGGGTAGCTCCCATACAAATCGACAATTATTATCAAATATTCGATACGCTATATCTCGGAAACTTTAACAGATATCGAAATGAAATGTTCTACAAAAAGTAATTGCACGCTAAGGGCTACGCTTTAAAGAAAAAATTTTCGAGTGGGGGCAAAAAAAGGGGTAGCTCCCATACAAATCGACAATTATAATAAAATATTCTATAAGCTATATCTGGGAAACTATAACAGATATCGAAATGAAATGTTCTACAAAAAGTAATTGCACGCTAAGGGCTACGCTTTAAAGAAAAAAATTTTCGAGTGGGGGCAAAAAAAGGGGTAGCTCCCATACATATTAACAATTTTTGTTAAATTTTCGATATGCTATATCTCAGAAACTATAACATATATCGAAATCAAATGTTCTACAAAAAGTAATTGGACATTAAGGGCTACGCTCTGAAGAAAAAGATTTTCGGATGGGGGGTGAAGAAGGGGTAGCTCCCATACGAATTAACAATTTTTAAACAACTTTCGATACGCTACTTCTGGAAAACTATTACAGCTATCGACTTCGAATATTCTACAAAAAGTAATAATCAAATAATTCATACATTTTGGTGAAAAACTTGGTGAAGAGCAGGGGGACTAGAACATCTAATAAGTTTTATTAACCTTTAAATATGAATAATGTCGAAAACTTTAAAAACTCTCGACCTCAAATCTTCTTCATCTATTTCTATTATTCATACGAACGTTAAAATTTTGTTATTTTTTCTATGGGCTTTAAAACTCGCACAAGGTTTTTTATTATATTATTTGCAGTACAAAATTACTCGGCTGGGTATATTTAAAGACCAATGTGAAGGGTATATAAGATTCGGCACAGCCGAATATAGCGCTCTTACTTGTTTTTACTGTAGCACTGTGTAATTTACGTTTCCACTTAATATAAATATTTTTTAATATTTAGTTTTTTATCGTTATTATACCCTTCACATAGTGATAGGGTATATATCACTTTGTCATTCCGTTTGTAATTTCTTTATTATTCATTTGCGACCCCATAAAGTATATATATTCTGGATCCTTATAGATAGGGAAGCCGATTTAGCGTTGTCCGTCTGTCCGTCTGTCCGTCTGTCCGTCTGTCCGTCTGTCCGTCTGTCCGTCTGTCCGTCTGTTGAAATCAAGTTTCCGGAGTCAAATAAAAAGATACAGACCAGTTAATGGTGTCAAACGATCACAAATATCCCGCTAACAATCGCTATTTAAAATCAGCAAAATCGGTTCACAATTGACCGAGATATAAGCGAAAACCCAGAGTAACCCATTTTTTTTAGGACAAAATCGGTGCATATATCCCTATATATCTCAGTAAGTATAGTCACTCTTGCCACAAAACTTGGCACGGATACTCCTAAAGAAGGGACCTAAATAATGGAAAAAATTTTTTCAGATAGGACCAGGGGAAGGGGTATTTTTTCTACAATTGCACAAATTTGGTGAAATATTTTATGCGCTATATCTCGTAAACTATAACAGCTATCGACTTAAAATGTTCTACAAAAAGTAATTGCACGCTAAGGACTACGCGTTAAAGAAAAAATTTTTTGGGTGGGGGCAAAAAAAGGGGTAGCTCCCATACAAATCGACAATTATTATCAAATATTCGATACGCTATATCTCGGAAACTATAACAGATATCGAAATGAAATGTTCTACAAAAAGTAATTGTACGCAAAGATCTACACTTTAAAGAAAAAAATTTTTGAGTGGGGGCAAAAAAAGGGGTAGCTCCCATACAAATCGACAATTGTTATAAAATATTCGATACGCTATATCTCGGAAACTATAAGAGATATCGAAATGAAATGTTCTACAAAAAGTAATTGCACGCTAAGGGCTACGCCTTTAGGAAAAAATTTTTTGGGTGGGGGCAAAAAAAGGGGTAGCTCCCATACAAATCGACAATTATTATCAAATATTCGATACGCTATATCTCGGAAACTATAACAGATATCGAAATAAAATGTTCTACAAAAAGTAATTGCACGCAAAGGGCTACGCCTTAAAGAAAAAATTTTTTGGGTGGGGGCAAAAAAAGGGGTAGCTCCCATACAAATCGACAATTATTATCAAATATTCGATACGCTCTATCTTGTAAACTATAACAGCTATCGACTTAAAATGTTCTACAAAAAGTAATTGTACGCAAAGGGCTACGCCTTAAAGAAAAAATTTTTTGGGTGGGGGCAAAAAAAGGGGTAGCTCCCATACAAATCGACAATTATTATCAAATATTCGATACGCTATATCTTGTAAACTATAACAGCTATCGACTTAAAATGTTCTACAAAAAGTAATTGTACGCAAAGATCTACACTTTACAGAAAAAATTTTTTGGGTGGGGGCAATAAAAGGGGTAGCTCCCATACAAATCGACAATTATTATCAAATATTCGATACGCTCTATCTTGTAAACTATAACAGCTATCGACTTAAAATGTTCTACAAAAAGTAATTGTACGCAAAGATCTACACTTTACAGAAAAAATTTTTTGGGTGGGGGCAAAAAAAGGGGTAGCTCCCATACAAATCGACAATTATTATCAAATATTCGATACGCTATATCTTGTAAACTATAACAGCTATCGACTTAAAATGTTCTACAAAAAGTAATTGTACGCAAAGATCTACACTTTACAGAAAACATTTTTTGGGTGGGGGCAAAAAAAGGGGTAGCTCCCATACAAATCGACAATTATTATCAAATATTCGATACGCTATATCTCGGAAACTATAACAGATATCGAAATGAAATGTTCTACAAAAAGTAATTGCACGCAAAGGGCTACGCCTTTAAGAAAAAATTTTTTGGGTGGGGGCAAAAAAAGGGGTAGCTCCCATACAAATCGACAATTATTATCAAATATTCGATACGCTATATCTCGGAAACTATAACAGATATCGAAATGAAATGTTCTACAAAAAGTAATTGCACGCAAAGGGCTACGCCTTTAAGAAAAAATTTTTTGGGTGGGGGCAAAAAAAGGGGTAGCTCCCATACAAATCGACAATTATTATCAAATATTCGATACGCTCTATCTTGTAAACTATAACAGCTATCGACTTAAAATGTTCTACAAAAAGTAATTGTACGCAAAGATCTACACTTTACAGAAAAAATTTTTTGGGTGGGGGCAAAAAAAGGGGTAGCTCCCATACAAATCGACAATTATTATCAAATATTCGATACGCTATATCTTGTAAACTATAACAGCTATCGACTTAAAATGTTCTACAAAAAGTAATTGTACGCAAAGATCTACACTTTACAGAAAAAATTTTTTGGGTGGGGGCAAAAAAAGGGGTAGCTCCCATACAAATCGACAATTATTATCAAATATTCGATACGCTATATCTCGGAAACTATAACAGATATCGAAATGAAATGTTCTACAAAAAGTAATTGCACGCAAAGGGCTACGCCTTTAAGAAAAAATTTTTTGGGTGGGGGCAAAAAAAGGGGTAGCTCCCATACAAATCGACAATTATTATCAAATATTCGATACGCTATATCTCGGAAACTATAACAGATATCGAAATGAAATGTTCTACAAAAAGTAATTGCACGCAAAGGGCTACGCCTTTAAGAAAAAATTTTTTGGGTGGGGGCAAAAAAAGGGGTAGCTCCCATACAAATCGACAATTATTATCAAATATTCGATACGCTATATCTCGGAAACTGTAATAGATATCGAAATGAAATGTTCTACAAAAAGTAATTGCACGCAAAGGGCTACGCCTTTAAGAAAAAATTTTTTGGGTGGGGGCAAAAAAAGGGGTAGCTCCCATACAAATCGACAATTATTATCAAATATTCGATACGCTATATCTCGGAAACTATAACAGATATCGAAATGAAATGTTCTACAAAAAGTAATTGCACGCAAAGGGCTACGCCTTTAAGAAAAAATTTTTTGGGTGGGGGCAAAAAAAGGGGTAGCTCCCATACAAATCGACAACTATTATAAAATATTCGATACGCTATATCTCGGAAACTATAACAGCTATCGACTTCGAATATTCTACAAAAAGTAATAATCAAATAATTCATACATTTTGGAGAAAAAGTTGGAGAAGAGCAGGGGGACTAGACATTTAACAAGTTTTATTAACCTTCAAATATGAATAATGTCGAAAACTTTTAAAACTCTCGACCTCAAATCTTCTTCATCTATTTATATTATTCATACGAACGTTAAAATTTTGTTATTTTTTCTTTAAAACTCGCACAATGTTTTTTATTATATTATTTGCAGTACAAAATTACTCGGCTGGGTATATTTAAAGACCAATGTGAAGGGTATATAAGATTCGGCACAGCCGAATATAGCGCTCTTACTTGTTTTTCTATTGAAGTAAACTTTCTTAATCAGCTAGTTTTCCAAGAAATAAATTTATCCATATTTGTTCTAAAAGTTTTATTTGATTTGATTTTTATTTGATTTTAAATTTTTTTTATTTGTAGTTATTTTTTGTTTTGAAAAAAAACAATTACCTTGCTATTACTAAAAAATAAATCTATAAAAAAATGAAAGTAAATCAAAATGAAAGTCAGTTTTGTGGTTAAGTGCAAAGTGAACTGACATTTTAATTTCCGTTTTAGAAAATTTGTTCGTATGTAATGATGTATGTACCTTTCTCCCTTACCCTAATCAAGTTCTGCTGTTTAATATAAAAACCGAGCTTTTTTCAATTGCATGTTTACTGTTATTTTTTTTCACACCCCTAAAGTCAAATATATGGTAGAAATAATATATGTTTGTGCGAATACTTGTAAGGCTGAAAAATATGTCCTTCTTTTATTTATACAGATCGGCTCACAGTCACTTATTAAGGCAGGTCCCCGATTACAAAAACACCACATTCGTGGAAGGGGTATTGAGCGTTTGTGTAGATGTTTGTAATGCACAAAAGTAATTGTCTGGGACCCACACTTAAGTATACCGATTAACTCAGAATCACTGACTGAGTATATTTAAACATGTCCGTCCATCCGTACGTCTATCTGAATGTCTAAGATTTTTTTTTTGAACACGCTACAAGTCGTAAATTTGGCACAAGACCTATTATTTTTGGTGTTAGTTATATCGTTTTCCTTTATAGCTCCCATACAAATGTCCTCCCAAAATAAACATCTTAGGCTATAAACGACTCGAATATTACTCTATCTTCACAATATTTTGAACCTGGCAGCAAGGTTTCTCAACAAAAATATGATCTGTTAATTTTTTGATACAGCCTCCCTACAAGTGTCTTCTGAAAGTAAAACTTTTAGTATAAAAATGGCTCGCTAATTAATTTATCTTGTCAAAAATTTGCACACATATTTACCTTTATGCCACTAATTATTATATCTTCAACATTTCCTTGTGTATAAAATGGTCGGGCTTGACCGACTATAACTTTTGTATCTGTTTTGTCTTAATATAAGCGCTGCTTCAGAGTTCGAATTTAATTTAACGTACTGCGAACTTTGTCAAAACATTGTAACAGCTAGGCAATCCCATTCTGAGGGTGTGAACATTTTGCTCACATTTTTGCTAATAAATAAAACAACTCAAAATTTTAATTTCAAAAAAGGTTAGTGTTTTAAACGGTAGTATGCTTTTATGGGTTTAATAGTAATTACAGGCTGAACAAAAATACTTTCTGCTCACAACTACAACCTGCAGGCTGTGGCCTTACAAATTTGAATTTAAGGGAGCTGTGACTTTAAGGTTGGGAGGCTTAAAATATTATTAGGAAAAGGATTAGTGTTTTTTAATTTTAACAGCAGTTTAAGGTGCTAAAAACCGTAATTATTTTTTTTCACCAAAAATCTTTTATAACATTTAGCGGGTGCGACATCTTAAATAAAACTCAAGCTAGCTAGCTGGCTAGCTAGCTAGATCGGGAGATATGGGCGGGGGTCGTGTTCCGATGTAACCGTTTTGTACAATACAAAAAAAAATATTACGTGCGCTTTAATTGCCCATGTTGTATAAAAAAAAACAAGATAAAAGTTGTGACATAAAAATAGAACACCTAATTGTCTTCAAATTTCCTTATAATCATTAGCATAGATGATAATGCTAAGGCTCTTAACCCTCCCAACTGTGTGTTTCTATGCTAAGGCCTGTTTATTTGCATAAAAACCCTACCACACCTTACCTTACCTCCGTCCCTGTAGTTCTACATTAAACATAAATTTCACACGCTCATTATGCTTTCTCGTTTGTTTTTAGACATATCGATAGAAATATATGTATGTAGGTATATTATAAAATATTTCATTGATAATTCGTTACATTTCTTTTCCTTAAAAACAACAAGTATTTTCAAATATACTCATAAAAAGAGAGTTTTGTTATAAGTATAACAGTTTAATTAAAAAAATTATATAGGGATTACTTATAAAGTAATATTTAGAATAAGAAAGATAAAAAAACTAAATAACTTGAAAACAAGTAAGAGCGCTATATTCGGCTGTGCCGAATCTTATATACCCTTCACATTGGTCTTTAAATATACCCAGCCGAGTAATTTTGTACTGCAAATAATATAATAAAAAACATTGTGCGAGTTTTAAAGAAAAAATAACAAAATTTTAACGTTCGTATGAATAATATAAATAGATGAAGAAGATTTGAGGTCGAGAGTTTTAAAAGTTTTCGACATTATTCATATTTGAAGGTTAATAAAACTTGTTAAATGTCTAGTCCCCCTGCTCTTCTCCAACTTTTTCTCCAAAATGTATGAATTATTTGATTATTACTTTTTGTAGAATATTCGAAGTCGATAGCTGTTATAGTTTCCGAGATATAGCGTATCGAATATTTTATAATAGTTGTCGATTTGTATGGGAGCTACCCCTTTTTTTGCCCCCACCCAAAAAATTTTTTCTTAAAGGCGTAGCCCTTTGCGTGCAATTACTTTTTGTAGAACATTTCATTTCGATATCTGTTATAGTTTCCGAGATATAGCGTATCGAATATTTGATAATAATTGTCGATTTGTATGGGAGCTACCCCTTTTTTTGCCCCCACCCAAAAAATTTTTTCTTAAAGGCGTAGCCCTTTGCGTGCAATTACTTTTTGTAGAACATTTCATTTCGATATCTATTACAGTTTCCGAGATATAGCGTATCGAATATTTGATAATAATTGTCGATTTGTATGGGAGCTACCCCTTTTTTTGCCCCCACCCAAAAAATTTTTTCTTAAAGGCGTAGCCCTTTGCGTGCAATTACTTTTTGTATAACATTTCATTTCGATATCTGTTATAGTTTCCGAGATATAGCGTATCGAATATTTGATAATAATTGTCGATTTGTATGGGAGCTACCCCTTTTTTTTGCCCCCACCCAAAAAATTTTTTCTTAAAGGCGTAGCCCTTTGCGTGCAATTACTTTTTGTAGAACATTTCATTTCGATATCTGTTATAGTTTCCGAGATATAGCGTATCGAATATTTGATAATAATTGTCGATTTGTATGGGAGCTACCCCTTTTTTTGCCCCCACCCAAAAAATTTTTTCTGTAAAGTGTAGATCTTTGCGTACAATTATTTTTTGTAGAACATTTTAAGTCGATAGCTGTTATAGTTTACAAGATAGAGCGTATCGAATATTTGATAATAATTGTCGATTTGTATGGGAGCTACCCCTTTTATTGCCCCCACCCAAAAAATTTTTTCTGTAAAGTGTAGATCTTTGCGTACAATTACTTTTTGTAGAACATTTTAAGTCGATAGCTGTTATAGTTTACAAGATATAGCGTATCGAATATTTGATAATAATTGTCGATTTGTATGGGAGCTACCCCTTTTTTTGCCCCCACCCAAAAAACTTTTTCTTTAAGGCGTAGCCCTTTGCGTGCAATTAGTTTTTGTAGAACATTTCATTTCGATATCTGTCATAGTTTCCGAGATATAGCGTATCGAATATTTGATAGTAATTGTCGATTTGTATGGGAGCTACCCCTTTTATTGCCCCCACCCAAAAAATTTTTTCTGTAAAGTGTAGATCTTTGCGTACAATTACTTTTTGTAGAACATTTCATTTCGATATCTGTTATAGTTTCCGAGATATAGCGTATCGAATATTTGATAATAATTGTCGATTTGTATGGGAGCTACCCCTTTTTTTGCCCCCACCCAAAAAATTTTTTCCTTTAAGGCGTAGCCCTTTGCGTGCAATTAGTTTTTGTAGAACATTTCATTTCGATATCTGTCATAGTTTCCGAGATAAAGCGTATCGAATATTTTATAGTAATTGTCGATTTGAATGGGAGCTACCCTTTTTTTTTGCCCCCACTCAAAAAATTTTTTCCTAAAGGCGTAGCCCTTAGCGTGCAATTACTTTTTGTAGAACATTTCATTTCGATATCTCTTATAGTTTCCGAGATATAGCGTATCGAATATTTTATAACAATTGTCGATTTGTATGGGAGCTACCCCTTTTTTTGCCCCCACTCAAAAATTTTTTTCTTTAAAGTGTAGATCTTTGCGTACAATTACTTTTTGTAGAACATTTCATTTCGATATCTGTTATAGTTTCCGAGATATAGCGTATCGAATATTTGATAATAATTGTCGATTTGTATGGGAGCTACCCCTTTTTTTGCCCCCACCCAAAAAATTTTTTCTTTAACGCGTAGTCCTTAGCGTGCAATTACTTTTTGTAGAACATTTTAAGTCGCTAGCTGTTATAGTTTACGAGATATAGCGCATAAAATATTTCACCAAATTTGTGCAATTGTAGAAAAAATACCCGTTCCCCTGATCCTATCTGAAAAAATTTTTTCCATTATTTAGGTCCCTTCTTTAGGAGTATCCGTGCCAAGTTTTGTGGCAAGAGTGACTATACTTACTGAGATATATAGGGATATATGCACCGATTTTGTCCTAAAAAAAATGGGTTACTCTGGGTTTTCGCTTATATCTCGGTCAATTGTGAACCGATTTTGCTGATTTTAAATAGCGATTGTTAGCGGGATATTTGTGATCGTTTGACACCATTAACTGGTCTGTATCTTTTTATTTGACTCCGGAAACTTGATTTCAACAGACGGACAGACGGACAGACGGACAGACGGACAGACGGACAGACGGACAACGCTAAATCGGCTTCCCTATCTATAAGGATCCAGAATATATATACTTTATGGGGTCGCAAATGAATAATAAAGAAATTACAAACGGAATGACAAAGTGATATACATATACCCTATCACTATGTGAAGGGTATAAAAATCGCAAATTGATAAAATTAAAGATCAAAACAAAAAAAAAATCAATACTAATTCATGATTCAAAGTTATTATTTTTGTTTTGTTCTTTTGCTTAGTTAAAAGAAGAAATGAATGAAGGTAAAAAAAACAACGTTTGTAGTAAACGTAAATGATAATAAAAAAAATCATAAAAAAAATAATGTTTTGACTTACAGTGGGGTATCGATTCCAACGGAGCTGAAGGCCTTCTGCTTGTTGTTGTTGATCTCGATTGCCATTGTGATAAAATTTATTATTTGGGGGTTTTGTTAAGATTTCGTTAAAATTTAGTTCTACTTAGTAATATTAGAATAATTATAATTTTTTTTTTCTTTTTCATTTAATATAAAATAATATTTAATAGATTTAGTTTTAAGCACTAGTTAGTATTTACTTCTTTAAAAAAAAATAAGTTTGATTTTAGCAGGTCACATAAAAATATAATAATATCTAGGTAGATAGGTATTATAAAAAAATTAGTAAATAAGTTTTCAGCAAACAGTATGTTTTTTTTTATTTTTTTTTCGGTGTTAAAAGGCTAGTTTATAAGGTTTAGTTCTGCGATTTATAAAATATCAAAATTGTAAATGTTTGAAGCTATGTTGAAAGCAAATGAATTTATAGTTAAGTTTAAGTTATTGAAATCAAAAAGTGTTAATAATATAGCGCAATAATAGGGTAATAAATTATATAAATTCTAGATTAGGTTACGTTGGATTAGGCACAATTTATCTGTTAAAACTTTCACGTTCCCCTATCTTGCTTTCGCTAAAGTAGCACATGGTGACGGGGCCGACAATATGCCTGCAGGGTAATTAAAAATTGAATGAAATATCGAAAGAGGTTGCTTCGTCTGTTTAAATAACACGGAATCGGTTTTCTGGGCTGGTAACAAAAAAAAGTATCCCTCGAGTGAGTACGTTGGCGTTAGTTTAGCCAACTGTACTGAAACTTTGACAGGAATGAGAAAGTCCTCGAGGGTCAATGGATATCGTCCTAAAGTAGGGTTAGGGAATCAGTAAAAAAACCATACTAATAAAAATGTTTAATCCTCAACTAAATTACCTGTTTTCCGTTTTTCTACGAATTCATCCGTTTTTCCATAAATGCGGAGTTAAGAGGTGTGAACCAAAATTTTGTAGAGGCACAGAAAGGCTTTTATGTAAAAATTATAAGGCGTTAAAACAGACCTTGTTTCACAATAAAAATTTTTATTTGGTTTCCCGTTTTTCATTTAATTTAATTTAAATTAGTAAAATTGTTTGTTTTTAAAAAAAATCTTAACTTCAACTAGACCACGTTTTTTTTTATTTAATTTTATTCCTAGAGTTTTTACTTCTTACATGTGATCTGCTTCGCTGCAAGTTTAGAAAGATCGTCTGATCTTTTTACCACTAATAGCCAAACCGCCGATTGCGTTTTTAATAAAATGTTAAAGGTATACTTTGGTGCATACATAAATATGTATGTGAAGAGCTTTTTTTCATATCTTACAAACATAGAGAGAAAAAAAAACGTATGAAGGTCAAAGAAGACAAATCTAACACGATCTTGCAAATCGCTCTCATTATGTGTAGCTTTTGAGAAAAGACATACATGGTAAAAAAAATTTTTTTTTGCAGCCTACCATTAGCCAAAAATAAGCTTACACAGAATGTATAAAATTAAAAGTACAAGGTGACCATACCGTGGATAATTTACTAATGAATTTTACCTGTAAAAATAGGTTAATAATGAAAATAGGCAAATAATTACAAGCCATGTAAAAAAATCGCACATTACAACCTCTTTAACTTATTTATTTATCGTTTTCAATCAAAAATTGTTTTTTATAAATTTAAACTCTATCGGTTTTAGAATGACTTTGCCTGAAATTCTAGTTTTATTGAAAGAAACCTAATCCATACCAGTTTAAAAGTAATATTTGGGTCAAAAAATTTGCTAAAAGGCGAAATATTTGAACAAATTTTTGATGGTTTTTCCCAAAACTTGTAAGAACCTATCGCCAAAAATTTTATTAAACAAACCAAGCTGTGAAAAGTTTAGTAGTTTTTATAGTTTCCAAGATGTAGCGTATCAAAAATTTCCTAAACTTTTTTCATTTGTACGAAAGTTAGTGCTCTTTTTTCCAGTATAAGCGTAATGAGAGTTTCATAAAAATGATTTGTGTAAAGCCCCCCGCTTTTCTTATCCAATTGGTTATTTTTCCGAAATTTTAGTTGTCGTACAATTACTTTGTGGAAAATTAAAACGTCGACAGCGGTTACAGAGAAGGACTTATAACATTTCAAAAATTTTAACAAAAATGGTTTGTGTGTGTAGGGGTTAATGCACCCCTGGTTAATGCTCTCCCTACTTCTATCCAACAAATTCTTCCAAAATGTTGCCATTGTTGTATAATTATTTTGTAAGCAATTTAAAGGTAACAGCTGAAATAGTTTTCAAAATATATCAATTTACCGTTCACATTAATGATAAAATCATATATAAGTTTGCCATTTTGTTTTGTAATTTCTTTAATATTTATCTGCGGCACAATAATGTATAGATTTTCTTAGTTTTTAATTATACGGAATCAATTTAGCGATGTCTGTCAATGCATCTGTCCATCTGTCCGTGTTATCGTTTAAAATCAAGTGGCCTTAAATTGTAAGCAATATCTGCGAAAAAATCGCTATTGCAATTCATCAAAATCTCTCGATAACTAACGAACCAGCCAAAAACCAAGACTACCTCTGTTTATTTTCCAAAATTTGTACATAAAAACCTTAACAACTGCCCCGGAGTTGCCCCAAACGGGTGCAATGAAAAACCAACTCCTATCCATAACTTTTTTGTGAAACATATGTACATACCCTCTATACCCAGCCACTAACAGGGCTGCCATACAAAAGTAAATTTTTAAAATTTTTTTAAATCACTCTCATTTTTGTTAAGCATTCTTACCCCCAATTTAAGCTCCTAACAGCGTTACCATACAAAATTTGAACAAATTATGGTAAAAACCCCTACAACTTCCATGCAGTCGCCCTTAGTGGAATAAAATGTATAACAGATCCCCATTAGTTTTCTCTCCCAAACATATTTTTATTCATATTAATCCTCCATTTAAATCACTTAAAGGGATTTTGGTACAAAAATTACAATACTGATGTATAAAAGCCTATAACTTCAGAGTAGGTCTTAGATAAATCAAGTGTACAACCAACCCCCATTAGTTTACCCTTTAAAATATATTCCGAAAACATATCTACCCCCTATCACCATCGTCTTAGGATGCCTCTATACAAAGTTTTGAAAATTGTAAAAAATCCCTACCAACAGCTTTCAGGGTGCAGTCGATAAGTCAAATGTAGGAATGATCCCAACTCATTTTTCCTTGCAAATATTTTCCTAGAACATACGTACCCCCTATCAATACTCGCAAAGGGGGCTGCCATATAAAATTTGAAAAAAAGTGTTAAGCCCCTACACGTTGTGAAATGTATCTAAGATTCGGTATAGCATAATATAGCACTTTTATTTTTTTATTATTTTTTTTTTAATTGTTTGTTCGTATGGGGGACAGCATTTTCACCGCTCCAATCCAAAAAACATTTTTCCTTAATTTTGTTTGCCGTCTTTGAAGTATTCCTGCCAAGTTTATTTTGCAACCGATTTTATCGGTTTTAAACAAGAATCTGCTAAGATATATTTCTGATAGTCCTACATCAAAATGTGGATTTCGGTAGTTTCCGATTTGACAAAGCTCCGGAAGCTTAATTTCAACCGATGGACATATGGACATAGCAAAATGGAAAAGAATCAGAATAAATATACTATGTGGATTTGAAAATGAATATTACTAAAATAAAAAGGGGTATAAAAACCTGATAGAGTACCACATTGCTATCTGAAGGGTATGAAAACTTTTAAAGTTATCTCTAACTTGATTAATTCAAAAAAGCAAAAGATATATAGAACTTAAGCTATTTGGTGTTATATTCAATGAA
>CAUZWR010000109.1:0-25333 GCA_963583895.1 Melanophora roralis
TTAACGACGAGTTACTAAACGACGTCATTGAGCGGCTGTGGAGAATGGAAGACGATGGGTCAAATGAGAAAGGACTGTCACAAGACGAACAACAATGTGAATCGCTATTTGTCCAAAATACTAAAACAAACGATGAAGGACGCTTTGTCGTCAAGTTACCCTTCCGTGAAAATCCCTCTGCACTAGGGGAGTCCAAGGCAACAGCTTACAAAAGATTCCTCAGTCTTGAACGGCGATTACTTAAAGATCCATTAACCAGAAATCAGTACATAAGTTTTATGAACGAATATGAACAAATGGGACACATGTCGGAAATAGATATCAATTCAATACCAACACCCAACCATTTCATTCCACATCATGGCGTTATAAAACCAGATAGCACAACTACTAAACTTCGTGCTGTCTTCGACGCTTCTGCTAAAACGTCGTCTGGATATTCACTCAATGATTTACTCTATACTGGTCCAATCGTTCAAAGCGATCTATTTTCGATACTCATCCGTTTCCGCTTACCAAGATTTGTATTCACTACAGACGTGGAAAAAATGTATAGACAAATTTTAGTACATCAAGATGACAGGAGATACCAGATTATCCTATGGAGAAATGACCCGTCCACGCCCATAAAATATTATCAACTCAACACTGTCACCTACGGGACACGAGCTGCTCCATATTTGGCGACAAGATGTCTTCAACAGATTGCACTCGATAACGAAACTGATTTCCCACTAGGTGCTCAAATGCTAAGGGATAACTTCTATGTAGACGACGGTCTTGGAGGATCAAACAGCTTAGCTACTGCAATAGAAACGCAACGACAACTAGCTTACATACTGAGAAAACATGGGTTCAACTGCCGCAAATGGAGCGCGAATAACAAACAACTTCTTCAAAACATTCCACAAGATGATCGGGAAGTGAATCTTGACCTTAATAGCACACAGAAGGAGACTATTAAAACCCTGGGTCTAATATGGCTGCCTAAGGCTGACCATCTTTGTGTGAAGGTAAAGGTAGAACCTGTTGATATAATTACTAAACGTACAGTAAGTTCTGACTTGGCAAAACTGTTCGATCCGCTTGGACTCTTATCGCCGATTATAGTAAAGGCAAAGATATTTATTCAGCATTTATGGCAGATGAAGTTGTCTTGGGACGAAGCTCTTCCTGAAAATCTCAGCTCAACATGGGCAGATTTCCGCGAAAGTTTAAATTTATTAAACAATCTTCAAATAACACGACACATATTCAAAGATGACATCCCATTAACCACTCAACTGCATATCTTTGCAGACGCGTCCGAAAAAGCCTTTGGGGCAGCAGCATACATTCGGTCAACATTTAAGGGTGGTAGTACAATTACACAATTGCTATGTGCGAAGTCTCGCGTCTCACCGATCAAGAGGCAAACACTACCACGATTAGAACTTTGTGCAGCACTCATGGCTGCAGAACTTTCTCAACGTCTTCGAAAGGTTATGCAAATTAAGGGTTTACCAATCTTCTTATGGACAGACTCTGAAATTGTCTTGTCATGGATACACTCAAACTCATCCGGTTTCCAGACATTTGTGGGTAATCGGATATCAAAAATTCAAACACTAACTCTTCCAGAACAATGGCGACATGTTTCGTCTAAGGATAATCCAGCAGACATTCTCTCAAGAGGCTTGTCAGCAAGGGCACTGTCAGAGTGCCACCTATGGTTTCTAGGACCATTATTTTTACACGGAAAGCAAGAATACTGGCCTAAAGAGTATCGGCCACCTTTACAACTTACATCTGATCCTGAAAGAAAGAAAGACTCAACGATTGTTTTGTCAACCACATACGACTACAGCTTTGTATATGAAATCGATCATAAAGGCTCATTTAAGAAGTTACAGCGAATAGTGTCATACGTCCACCGCTTCATTACACACACTTCTAATAAAAACTCAGCAAGAACACCACTGAATGCTCTAAGTACAGAAGAACTTGAAACGTCACTAAGAATAATCGTACGTGCCATCCAAGGTTTTGATTTTTCCAATGAAATCCAGCAGTTAAATAAAAAACAAGAAATTGGGAAAACCAGTTCAATTCTTAGTTTAGCCCCATTTATCGATAATAAAGGCATCCTGCGAGTGGGAGGACGATTGGAGGAGTCAAACCTATCCTATGATTCAAAACATCCCATGATTCTTCCATACAACGATAAATTAGTGAAGCTTTTGTTCAAATCAGTGCACGAAGAAAACAAGCACTGCAGTCCGCAAGCTCTATTAGGAATGGTGAGGCAGAGATTCTGGCCGATCAAAGGAAAATCCGTTGCAAGATCAACAGTGCAAAAATGCATACAATGTTGCAAGGCCCGTCCCAAGCTATGTCAACAATTGATGGGAAATCTTCCACAAGACAGAGTCACACCTGCACGCCCATTCATTAACACAGGCGTTGATTACTTTGGTCCAATATGGATCCACTATAAAATACGAGGAAAACGGCCAACAAAGGCATATGTAGCAGTGTTTTGTTGTTTCGCGACAAAGGCAGTGCATTTTGAACTAGTTTGCGATTTATCGACCGATGCTTACATTGGCGCCTTAAAACGTTTTATTGGTCGAAGAGGACGATGTCAAAATATCTATAGTGATAACGCAACAAATTTCGTTGGAGCAAACAATAAACTCACTGAACTCGCTGAAACAATCTTTTCTCAGGATGGAAAAGAATCGATAGTTTCCAACTGCAGCTCAAAAGGAATACAATTCCATTTTATTCCACCCAGATCTCCCCACTTTGGAGGACTTTGGGAAGCAGCAGTAAAATCGGCAAAAAATCTACTTGTGCGAAGCTTAAGTACAGCCTCACTTACATATGAAGAATTGGAAACGGTAATCATAGAGATTGAGGCCATCTTGAATTCCCGTCCGTTAACACCTATGTCTAATGATTGTTCGGATATGTCCGCATTAACTCCAGGCCATCTATTGATCGGCGAGCCTCTCACGTCTCAGGTGGACATAGCAGCCAAATCAAAGAAAATATCACTGTTATCACGATGGGAGCTCGTCTCAAGAATAAAACAAGAATTTTGGAAACGATGGTCAAATGAATACCTTCACGAACTACAGCTGCGTCATAAGTGGAAAACTGCAAGCCCCAACATCAAGCCAGGAGATATGGTTATCATAAAGGAAGATAACACTGCGCCAATGAAATGGCCGCTAGGACGAATATTTAAAGTTTATCCTGGAAATGATGGATCCATTCGGGTCGCTGATGTCAAAACCACATCTGGAATATGTAAAAGGCCTATACATCGCCTTGCATTGCTTCCTGTTGAAGAGAGTCAACAGTCAACCTCAACAAACCCAGACTCATACGCAGCAAATCCAGATGCAACAGCCGAAGATGATAGCGAACCCAAGGGCAAAAGAATAAGAGTTCCAATAAACAACATATGCACAACTTTGCTGGCGTTGCTATTTATTTTCCCAATGGTTCTGGGAACGCCAATCAATAACAAACGATTTGGAACTCAGCTGGGAATTCACTTTGAAGAAATAGGATCAACATATATATCTACAAGTCAATGGAATCTAGTGGTTTATTACGATCTGTCAACATACTGGACTGACACATCATTTTTGGCAAATGGCACCGAATCATTAAAACAAATTTGTAAAAAATTCAAGTCCAAGACGTCATGTATGAACATAATTGAACACGTACAACACATTGAATCTGACTTGAGTCTTGATAATAGATTGCTAGACAAGTCTCGGCAAAAAAGAGGAGCTATTGACTTTGTTGGAAATGTTGCACATTCACTGTTTGGTGTACTTGATTCAGAGTATGCAGATAAAATGTCAGCAACCATTGCCCAATTACAAGAAGACGACTCGTTCATGCTAAAACTTATAAAGGATCAAACTTCAGTGGTAAACTCAACAATGAACATCGTTAAACAAGGTCTAACTGCAGCAAAATTTAAGTTTGATAGTCTTCAATCAACAATAAATGAATTAGTTAAAGATGAAGAATTACACAACGAAGAACTGTACCAACTTAGGCTTGCTAATATGTTCAATATGGGTTTCATGCAACTATCACTCATAGCAAATAATTTACAAAAAACGCAAGCATGTATCTTGGATACATTAGTCGACACTCATCATGGAAAAATCAACCCGTTACTGTTAACCCCGCTACAACTCGAAGTCGAAATACAAAAAATCAAACCGCATATGCCTGATTCGTTAATGTTACCAGTACCTGAAAATGACTTGTTAGAATTTTATAAGGTAATGAAAATAAAAGGTGGAATTACACAGAAGCACGTGGTGTTTAGTATTACGCTACCATTAGTAGAGCACAATAAATTTAAATTATATAATCTGATTCCCATCCCTTGCACAGTGAACAACACGATGCTAATTCTAGAAACTTGTAGTTCTGTACTAGCAATAGACACAAGCCGAAGACATTACTTTCCAATATCATCAGATCAACTTAACTCATGTAACGTCATCAAGAAGGATGTATTCATATGCTATAATATTCAACTGGAATACAATTTCGGCGCAGATAGATGCTCATGTGAAGTAAACTTATTTAACAACGTCACTATTCCAACTTGCAACCTAAGAAGACTGCCGGCAAACATAACGTGGTCACCACTAAAGCACAACCAATGGATATATTCATCATCATCAACCACACGAGCAACAGCAGTTTGTGGGAAGGAAATTATAACCCTACATTTAGAAGGCTCTGGAATATTAACTATGGACCCAGAATGTATCATTAAGCATGATTTTATTCATATAACCGGACAACAATCAATATCAACAGTGACTGGGGCATCCTACACGAGTCTTGCAAACATCTCAGAGCTTTCATATAACCTTGCAAAGAGTGAACACATCAACAGAACCAATGACTCATTGATGATAGACCAGATTTCAGTGCAACTTAATAAAATGAGGGGCTTGCAACAAAAGTTAGAAGCATTACACACTTCAAGTTTTCAACATCATTCAACTTCAAAACCCAGTAGTACAGTTGCATATTCTGCCTTAATCGTCAGCGTAATATCCATACTACTGATTTCAGCTATAACGGTAATACGCAGAAGATCCAGTACCGCTGCAATAACAGAAATGGCGCAATCACCTAATTGTTCGACTCCGCCACCAAACAACAGGACAACACCCACACCACATCCACGGCAAAACTTCACAATTCAAGTCTAAATCTAATTGACCATTCGTCAATGCCGGGGAGAATGTTAAGTTACTTTTATTTTATTGTTAATATAATTTGATTTTGTCACTATGTTCATAAAATCTGCAATGCATGCATAATTTTATTTAAGTTAAATGAACTTTATTATGAAAACAAAAAACTACAATGCATGCATTATTTTTAGTTAAGTTAATTGAACTTTATTATGAAAACAAAAACTACAATGCATGCATTATTTTTAGTTAAGTTAATTGAACTTTATTATGAAAACAAAAACTACAACGCATGCATTAATTTTTAGCAACTATTCAATATGCATTTTTATTTAGGTCAATTCATGTAAACTTTAATTTTATTAATTATGTCATTTTGTATAAAAGATGACCAATTTTTGCAATAAAGTGTATTGGGTTACAAGTCTTCATACACATCACGTCTCTTTATTTCGTACTAACAGTCTTTCAGTTCAAGTACTGGAAAGACAAAAGGAAAATAAAATAGTGATTAATTCTGACGCAACGTTGAATTAAATTACACTAGAATTCCTTATCGGTTCAACTCTATTAGCAAACTAAAAAAAATGGTAAAATATCGCTTGAAAAACTTTTGTAACGTTGTCACCTATAACTCAAAAACGGTTCCAGATGCGCATATAATATTAATATCAGCTGATAGAGGACGTTAATGCGCATCTTTTGATGTATAGCTTTAGGCCCAATCGACTTGCGTTAAAAATGACTCTATTAGCAAACTTAAAAAAATGGTAAAATATCGCTTGAAAAACTTTTGTAACGTTGTCACCTATAACTCAAAAACGGTTCCAGATGCGCATATAATATTAATATCAGCTGATAGAGGACGTTAATGTGCATCTTTTGATGTATAGCTTTAGGCCCAATCGACTTGCGTTAAAAATGACTCTATTAGCAAACTTAAAAAAATGGTAAAAAATCGCTTGAAAAACTTTTGTAACGTTGTCACCTATAACTCAAAAACGGTTCCAGATGCGCATATAATATTAATATCAGCTGATAGAGGACGTTAATGCGCATCTTTTGATGTATAGCTTTAGGCCCAATCGACTTGCGTTAAAAATGACTCTATTAGCAAACTTAAAAAAATGGTAAAAAATCGCTTGAAAAACTTTTGTAACGTTGTCACCTATAACTCAAAAACGGTTCCAGATGCGCATATAATATTAATATCAGCTGATAGAGGACGTCAATGCGCATCTTTTGATGTATAGCTTTAGGCCCAATCGACTTGCGTTAAAAATGACTCTATTAGCAAACTTAAAAAAATGGTAAAAAGTCGCTTGAAAAACTTTTGTAACGTTGTCACCTATAACTCAAAAACGGTTCCAGATGCGCATATATTATTAATATCAGCTGATAGAGGACGTTAATGCGCATCTTTTGATGTATAGCTTTAGGCCCAATTGACTTGCGTTAAAAATGACTCTATTAGCAAACTTAAAAAAATGGTAAAAAGTCGCTTGAAAAACTTTTGTAACGTTGTCACCTATAGCTCAAAAACGGTTCCAGATGCGCATATAATATTTATATCAGCTGATAGAGGACGTTAATGCGCATCTTTTGATGTATAGCTTTAGGCCCAATCGACTTGCGTTAAAAATGACTCTAATAGCAAACTTAAAAAATGGTAAAAAATCGCTTGAAAAACTTTTGTAACGTTGTCACCTATAACTCAAAAACGGTTCCAGATGCGCATATAATATTTATATCAGCTGATAGAGGACGTTAATGCGCATCTTTTGATGTATAGCTTTAGGCCCAATCGACTTGCGTTAAAAATTACTCTATTAGCAAACTTAAAAAAATGGTAAAATATCGCTTGAAAAACTTTTGTAACGTTGTCACCTATAGCTCAAAAACGGTTCCAGATGCGCATATAATATTAATATCAGCTGATAGAGGACGTTAATGCGCATCTTTTGATGTATAGCTTTAGGCCCAATCGACTTGCGTTAAAAATGACTCTATTAGCAAACTTAAAAAAATGGTAAAATATCGCTTGAAAAACTTTTGTAACGTTGTCACCTATAGCTCAAAAACGGTTCCAGATGCGCATATAATATTAATATCAGCTGATAGAGGACGTCAATGCGCATCTTTTGATGTATAGCTTTAGGCCCAATCGACTTGCGTTAAAAATGACTCTATTAGCAAACTTAAAAAAATGGTAAAATATCGCTTGAAAAACTTTTGTAACGTTGTCACCTATAGCTCAAAAACGGTTCCAGATGCGCATATAATATTAATATCAGCTGATAGAGGACGTTAATGCGCATCTTTTGATGTATAGCTTTAGGCCCAATCGACTTGCGTTAAAAATGACTCTATTAGCAAACTTAAAAAAATGGTAAAATATCGCTTGAAAAACTTTTGTAACGTTGTCACCTATAGCTCAAAAACGGTTCCAGATGCGCATATAATATTAATATCAGCTGATAGAGGACGTTAATGTGCATCTTTTGATGTATAGTTTTAGGCCCAATCGACTTGCGTTAAAAATGACTCTATTAGCAAACTTAAAAAAATGGTAAAAAGTCGCTTGAAAAACTTTTGTAACGTTGTCACCTATAGCTCAAAAACGGTTCCAGATGCGCATATAATATTAATATCAGCTGATAGAGGACGTTAATGCGCATCTTTTGATGTATAGCTTTAGGCCCAATCGACTTGCGTTAAAAATGACTCTATTAGCAAACTTAAAAAAATCGCTTGAAAAACTTTTGTAACGTTGTCACCTATAACTCAAAAACGGTTCCAGATGCGCATATAATATTAATATCAGCTGATAGAGGACGTTAATGCGCATCTTTTGATGTATAGCTTTCGGCCCAATCGACTTGCGTTAAAAATGACTCTATTAGCAAACTTAAAAAAATCGCTTGGAAAACTTTTGTAACGTTGTCACCTATAACTCAAAAACGGTTCCAGATGCGCATATAATATTTATATCAGCTGATAGAGGACGTTAATGCGCATCTTTTGATGTATAGCTTTAGGCCCAATCGACTTGCGTTAAAAATGACTCTATTAGCAAACTTAAAAAAATCGCTTGAAAAACTTTTGTAACGTTGTCACCTATAACTCAAAAACGGTTCCAGATGCGCATATAATATTAATATCAGCTGATAGAGGACGTCAATGCGCATCTTTTGATGTATAGCTTTAGGCCCAATCGACTTGCGTTAAAAATGACTCTATTAGCAAACTTAAAAAAATCGCTTGAAAAACTTTTGTAACGTTGTCACCTATAACTCAAAAACGGTTCCAGATGCGCATATATTATTAATATCAGCTGATAGAGGACGTTAATGCGCATCTTTTGATGTATAGCTTTAGGCCCAATCGACTTGCGTTAAAAATGACTCTATTAGCAAACTAAAAAAAATGGTAAAATATCGCTTGAAAAACTTTTGTAACGTTGTCACCTATAACTCAAAAACGGTTCCAGATGCGCATATAATATTAATATCAGCTGATAGAGGACGTTAATGCGCATCTTTTGATGTATAGCTTTAGGCCCAATCGACTTGCGTTAAAAATGACTCTATTAGCAAACTTAAAAAAATGGTAAAATATCGCTTGAAAAACTTTTGTAACGTTGTCACCTATAACTCAAAAACGGTTCCAGATGCGCATATAATATTAATATCAGCTGATAGAGGACGTTAATGTGCATCTTTTGATGTATAGCTTTAGGCCCAATCGACTTGCGTTAAAAATGACTCTATTAGCAAACTTAAAAAAATGGTAAAAAATCGCTTGAAAAACTTTTGTAACGTTGTCACCTATAACTCAAAAACGGTTCCAGATGCGCATATAATATTAATATCAGCTGATAGAGGACGTTAATGCGCATCTTTTGATGTATAGCTTCAGGCCCAATCGACTTGCGTTAAAAATGACTCTATTAGCAAACTTAAAAAAATGGTAAAAAATCGCTTGAAAAACTTTTGTAACGTTGTCACCTATAACTCAAAAACGGTTCCAGATGCGCATATAATATTAATATCAGCTGATAGAGGACGTCAATGCGCATCTTTTGATGTATAGCTTTAGGCCCAATCGACTTGCGTTAAAAATGACTCTATTAGCAAACTAAAAAAAATGGTAAAATATCGCTTGAAAAACTTTTGTAACGTTGTCACCTATAACTCAAAAACGGTTCCAGATGCGCATATATTATTAATATCAGCTGATAGAGGACGTTAATGCGCATCTTTTGATGTATAGCTTTAGGCCCAATTGACTTGCGTTAAAAATGACTCTATTAGCAAACTTAAAAAAATGGTAAAAAGTCGCTTGAAAAACTTTTGTAACGTTGTCACCTATAGCTCAAAAACGGTTCCAGATGCGCATATAATATTTATATCAGCTGATAGAGGACATTAATGCGCATCTTTTGATGTATAGCTTTAGGCCCAATCGACTTGCGTTAAAAATGACTCTAATAGCAAACTTAAAAAAATGGTAAAAAATCGCTTGAAAAACTTTTGTAACGTTGTCACCTATAACTCAAAAACGGTTCCAGATGCGCATATAATATTTATATCAGCTAATAGAGGACGTTAATGCGCATCTTTTGATGTATAGCTTTAGGCCCAATCGACTTGCGTTAAAAATTACTCTATTAGCAAACTTAAAAAAATGGTAAAATATCGCTTGAAAAACTTTTGTAACGTTGTCACCTATAGCTCAAAAACGGTTCCAGATGCGCATATAATATTAATATCAGCTGATAGAGGACGTTAATGCGCATCTTTTGATGTATAGCTTTAGGCCCAATCGACTTGCGTTAAAAATGACTCTATTAGCAAACTTAAAAAAATGGTAAAATATCGCTTGAAAAACTTTTGTAACGTTGTCACCTATAGCTCAAAAACGGTTCCAGATGCGCATATAATATTAATATCAGCTGATAGAGGACAATAATGCGCATCTTTTGATGTATAGCTTTAGGCCCAATCGACTTGCGTTAAAAATGACTCTATTAGCAAACTTAAAAAAATGGTAAAAAGTCGCTTGAAAAACTTTTGTAACGTTGTCACCTATAGCTCAAAAACGGTTCCAGATGCGCATATAATATTAATATCAGCTGATAGAGGACGTTAATGCGCATCTTTTGATGTATAGCTTTAGGCCCAATTGACTTGCGTTAAAAATGACTCTATTAGCAAACTTAAAAAAATGGTAAAAAGTCGCTTGAAAAACTTTTGTAACGTTGTCACCTATAGCTCAAAAACGGTTCCAGATGCGCATATAATATTTATATCAGCTGATAGAGGACGTTAATGCGCATCTTTTGATGTATAGCTTTAGGCCCAATCGACTTGCGTTAAAAATGACTCTATTAGCAAACTTAAAAAAATGGTAAAAAATCGCTTGAAAAACTTTTGTAACGTTGTCACCTATAACTCAAAAACGGTTCCAGATGCGCATATAATATTTATATCAGCTGATAGAGGACGTTAATGCGCATCTTTTGATGTATAGCTTTAGGCCCAATCGACTTGCGTTAAAAATGACTCTATTAGCAAACTTAAAAAAATGGTAAAATATCGCTTGAAAAACTTTTGTAACGTTGTCACCTATAGCTCAAAAACGGTTCCAGGTGCGCATATAATATTAATATCAGCTGATAGAAAACGTTAATGCGCATCTTTTGATGTATAGCTTTAGGCCCAATCGACTTGCGTTAAAAATGACTCTATTAGCAAACTTAAAAAAATGGTAAAATATCGCTTGAAAAACTTTTGTAACGTTGTCACCTATAGCTCAAAAACGGTTCCAGATGCGCATATAATATTAATATCAGCTGATAGAGGACGTTAATGCGCATCTTTTGATGTATAGTTTTAGGCCCAATCGACTTGCGTTAAAAATGACTCTATTAGCAAACTTAAAAAAATGGTAAAAAGTCGCTTGAAAAACTTTTGTAACGTTGTCACCTATAGCTCAAAAACGGTTCCAGATGCGCATATAATATTAATATCAGCTGATAGAGGACGTTAATGCGCATCTTTTGATGTATAGCTTTAGGCCTAATCGACTTGCGTTAAAAATGACTCTATTAGCAAACTTAAAAAAATCGCTTGAAAAACTTTTGTAACGTTGTCACCTATAACTCAAAAACGGTTCCAGATGCGCATATAATGTTAATATCAGCTGATAGAGGACGTTAATGCGCATCTTTTGATGTATAGCTTTAGGCCCAATCGACTTGCGTTAAAAATGACTCTATTAGCAAACTTAAAAAAATCGCTTGGAAAACTTTTGTAACGTTGTCACCTATAACTCAAAAACGTTTCCAGATGCGCATATAATATTAATATCAGCTGATAGAGGACGTTAATGCGCATCTTTTGATGTATAGCTTTAGGCCCAATCGACTTGCGTTAAAAATGACTCTATTAGCAAACTTAAAAAAATGGTAAAATATCGCTTGAAAAACTTTTGTAACGTTGTCACCTATAGCTCAAAAACGGTTCCAGATGCGCATATAATATTTATATCAGCTGATAGAGGACGTTAATGCGCATCTTTTGATGTATAGCTTTAGGCCCAATCGACTTGCGTTAAAAATGACTCTATTAGCAAACTAAAAAAAATGGTAAAATATCGCTTGAAAAACTTTTTTAACGTTGTCACCTATAACTCAAAAACGGTTCCAGATGCGCATATAATATTTATATCAGCTGATAGAGGACGTTAATGCGCATCTTTTGATGTATAGCTTTATGCCCAATCGACTTGCGTTAAAAATGACTCTATTAGCAAACTTAAAAAAATCGCTTGAAAAACTTTTGTAACGTTGTCACCTATAACTCAAAAACGGTTCCAGATGCGCATATAATATTAATATCAGCTGATAGAGGACGTTAATGCGCATCTTTTGATGTATAGCTTTAGGCCCAATCGACTTGCGTTAAAAATGACTCTATTAGCAAACTTAAAAAAATCGCTTGAAAAACTTTTGTAACGTTGTCACCTATAACTCAAAAACGGTTCCAGATGCGCATATATTATTAATATCAGCTGATAGAGGACGTTAATGCGCATCTTTTGATGTATAGCTTTAGGCCCAATCGACTTGCGTTAAAAATGACTCTATTAGCAAACTTAAAAAAATGGTAAAAAATCGCTTGAAAAACTTTTGTAACGTTGTCACCTATAACTCAAAAACGGTTCCAGATGCGCATATAATATTAATATCAGCTGATAGAGGACGTTAATGCGCATCTTTTGATGTATAGCTTTAGGCCCAATCGACTTGCGTTAAAAATGACTCTATTAGCAAACTTAAAAAAATGGTAAAAAATCGCTTGAAAAACTTTTGTAACGTTGTCACCTATAACTCAAAAACGGTTCCAGATGCGCATATAATATTAATATCAGCTGATAGAGGACGTCAATGCGCATCTTTTGATGTATAGCTTTAGGCCCAATCGACTTGCGTTAAAAATGACTCTATTAGCAAACTTAAAAAAATGGTAAAAAGTCGCTTGAAAAACTTTTGTAACGTTGTCACCTATAACTCAAAAACGGTTCCAGATGCGCATATATTATTAATATCAGCTGATAGAGGACGTTAATGCGCATCTTTTGATGTATAGCTTTAGGCCCAATTGACTTGCGTTAAAAATGACTCTATTAGCAAACTTAAAAAAATGGTAAAAAGTCGCTTGAAAAACTTTTGTAACGTTGTCACCTATAGCTCAAAAACGGTTCCAGATGCGCATATAATATTTATATCAGCTGATAGAGGACGTTAATGCGCATCTTTTGATGTATAGCTTTAGGCCCAATCGACTTGCGTTAAAAATGACTCTAATAGCAAACTTAAAAAAATGGTAAAATATCGCTTGAAAAACTTTTGTAACGTTGTCACCTATAGCTCAAAAACGGTTCCAGATGCGCATATAATATTTATATCAGCTGATAGAGGACGTTAATGCGCATCTTTTGATGTATAGCTTTAGGCCCAATCGACTTGCGTTAAAAATGACTCTATTAGCAAACTTAAAAAAATCGCTTGAAAAACTTTTGTAACGTTGTCACCTATAACTCAAAAACGGTTCCAGATGCGCATATAATATTAATATCTGCTGATAGAGGACGTTAATGCGCATCTTTTGATGTATAGCTTTAGGCCCAATCGACTTGCGTTAAAAATGACTCTATTAGCAAACTTAAAAAAATGGTAAAATATCGCTTGAAAAACTTTTGTAACGTTGTCACCTATAGCTCAAAAACGGTTCCAGATGCGCATATAATATTTATATCAGCTGATAGAGGACGTTAATGCGCAACTTTTGATGTATAGCTTTAGGCCCAATCGACTTGCGTTAAAAATGACTCTATTAGCAAACTTAAAAAAATGGTAAAAAGTCGCTTGAAAAACTTTTGTAACGTTGTCACCTATAGCTCAAAAACGGTTCCAGATGCGCATATAATATTAATATCAGCTGATAGAGGACGTTAATGCGCATCTTTTGATGTATAGCTTTAGGCCCAATCGACTTGCGTTAAAAATGACTCTATTAGCAAACTTAAAAAAATCGCTTGAAAAACTTTTGTAACGTTGTTACCTATAACTCAAAAACGGTTCCAGATGCGCATATAATATTAATATCAGCTGATAGAGGACGTTAATGCGCATCTTTTGATGTATAGCTTTAGGCCCAATCGACTTGCGTTAAAAATGACTCTATTAGCAAACTTAAAAAAATCGCTTGAAAAACTTTTGTAACGTTGTCACCTATAACTCAAAAACGGTTCCAGATGCGCATATAATATTAATATCAGCTGATAGAGGACGTTAATGTGCATCTTTTGATGTATAGCTTTAGGCCCAATCGACTTGCGTTAAAAATGACTCTATTAGCAAACTTAAAAAAATGGTAAAAAATCGCTTGAAAAACTTTTGTAACGTTGTCACCTATAACTCAAAAACGGTTCCAGATGCGCATATAATATTAATATCAGCTGATAGAGGACGTTAATGTGCATCTTTTGATGTATAGCTTTAGGCCCAATCGACTTGCGTTAAAAATGACTCTATTAGCAAACTTAAAAAAATGGTAAAAAATCGCTTGAAAAACTTTTGTAACGTTGTCACCTATAACTCAAAAACGGTTCCAGATGCGCATATAATATTAATATCAGCTGATAGAGGACGTCAATGCGCATCTTTTGATGTATAGCTTTAGGCCCAATCGACTTGCGTTAAAAATGACTCTATTAGCAAACTAAAAAAAATGGTAAAATATCGCTTGAAAAACTTTTGTAACGTTGTCACCTATAACTCAAAAACGGTTCCAGATGCGCATATATTATTAATATCAGCTGATAGAGGACGTTAATGCGTATCTTTTGATGTATAGCTTTAGGCCCAATTGACTTGCGTTAAAAATGACTCTATTAGCAAACTTAAAAAAATGGTAAAAAGTCGCTTGAAAAACTTTTGTAACGTTGTCACCTATAGCTCAAAAACGGTTCCAGATGCGCATATAATATTTATATCAGCTGATAGAGGACGTTAATGCGCATCTTTTGATGTATAGCTTTAGGCCCAATCGACTTGCGTTAAAAATGACTCTATTAGCAAACTTAAAAAAATGGTAAAATATCGCTTGAAAAACTTTTGTAACGTTGTCACCTATAGCTCAAAAACGGTTCCAGATGCGCATATAATATTAATATCAGCTGATAGAGGACGTTAATGCGCATCTTTTGATGTATAGCTTTAGGCCCAATCGACTTGCGTTAAAAATGACTCTATTAGCAAACTTAAAAAAATGGTAAAATATCGCTTGAAAAACTTTTGTAACGTTGTCACCTATAGCTCAAAAACGGTTCCAGATGCGCATATAATATTAATATCAGCTGATAGAGGACGTTAATGCGCATCTTTTGATGTATAGCTTTAGGCCCAATCGACTTGCGTTAAAAATGACTCTATTAGCAAACTTAAAAAAATGGTAAAATATCGCTTGAAAAACTTTTGTAACGTTGTCACCTATAGCTCAAAAACGGTTCCAGATGCGCATATAATATTTATATCAGCTGATAGAGGACGTTAATGCGCATCTTTTGATGTATAGCTTTAGGCCCAATCGACTTGCGTTAAAAATTACTCTATTAGCAAACTTAAAAAAATGGTAAAATATCGCTTGAAAAACTTTTGTAACGTTGTCACCTATAGCTCAAAAACGGTTCCAGATGCGCATATAATATTAATATCAGCTGATAGAGGACGTTAATGCGCATCTTTTGATGTATAGCTTTAGGCCCAATCGACTTGCGTTAAAAATGACTCTATTAGCAAACTTAAAAAAATGGTAAAATATCGCTTGAAAAACTTTTGTAACGTTGTCACCTATAGCTCAAAAACGGTTCCAGATGCGCATATAATATTAATATCAGCTGATAGAGGACGTTAATGCGCATCTTTTGATGTATAGCTTTAGGCCCAATCGACTTGCGTTAAAAATGACTCTATTAGCAAACTTAAAAAAATGGTAAAAAGTCGCTTGAAAAACTTTTGTAACGTTGTCACCTATAGCTCAAAAACGGTTCCAGATGCGCATATAATATTAATATCAGCTGATAGAGGACGTTAATGCGCATCTTTTGATGTATAGCTTTAGGCCCAATTGACTTGCGTTAAAAATGACTCTATTAGCAACCTTAAAAAAATGGTAAAAAGTCGCTTGAAAAACTTTTGTAACGTTGTCACCTATAGCTGAAAAACGGTTCCAGATGCGCATATAATATTTATATCAGCTGATAGAGGACGTTAATGCGCATCTTTTGATGTATAGCTTTAGGCCCAATCGACTTGCGTTAAAAATGACTCTATTAGCAAACTTAAAAAAATGGTAAAAAATCGCTTGAAAAACTTTTGTAACGTTGTCACCTATAACTCAAAAACGGTTCCAGATGCGCATATAATATTTATATCAGCTGATAGAGGACGTTAATGCGCATCTTTTGATGTATAGCTTTAGGCCCAATCGACTTGCGTTAAAAATGACTCTATTAGCAAACTTAAAAAAATGGTAAAATATCGCTTGAAAAACTTTTGTAACGTTGTCACCTATAGCTCAAAAACGGTTCCAGGTGCGCATATAATATTAATATCAGCTGATAGAAAACGTTAATGCGCATCTTTTGATGTATAGCTTTAGGCCCAATCGACTTGCGTTAAAAATGACTCTATTAGCAAACTTAAAAAAATGGTAAAATATCGCTTGAAAAACTTTTGTAACGTTGTCACCTATAGCTCAAAAACGGTTCCAGATGCGCATATAATATTAATATCAGCTGATAGAGGACGTTAATGCGCATCTTTTGATGTATAGTTTTAGGCCCAATCGACTTGCGTTAAAAATGACTCTATTAGCAAACTTAAAAAAATGGTAAAAAGTCGCTTGAAAAACTTTTGTAACGTTGTCACCTATAGCTCAAAAACGGTTCCAGATGCGCATATAATATTAATATCAGCTGATAGAGGACGTTAATGCGCATCTTTTGATGTATAGCTTTAGGCCTAATCGACTTGCGTTAAAAATGACTCTATTAGCAAACTTAAAAAAATCGCTTGAAAAACTTTTGTAACGTTGTCACCTATAACTCAAAAACGGTTCCAGATGCGCATATAATATTAATATCAGCTGATAGAGGACGTTAATGCGCATCTTTTGATGTATAGCTTTAGGCCCAATCGACTTGCGTTAAAAATGACTCTATTAGCAAACTTAAAAAAATCGCTTGGAAAACTTTTGTAACGTTGTCACCTATAACTCAAAAACGTTTCCAGATGCGCATATAATATTAATATCAGCTGATAGAGGACGTTAATGCGCATCTTTTGATGTATAGCTTTAGGCCCAATCGACTTGCGTTAAAAATGACTCTATTAGCAAACTTAAAAAAATGGTAAAATATCGCTTGAAAAACTTTTGTAACGTTGTCACCTATAGCTCAAAAACGGTTCCAGATGCGCATATAATATTTATATCAGCTGATAGAGGACGTTAATGCGCATCTTTTGATGTATAGCTTTAGGCCCAATCGACTTGCGTTAAAAATGACTCTATTAGCAAACTAAAAAAAATGGTAAAATATCGCTTGAAAAACTTTTTTAACGTTGTCACCTATAACTCAAAAACGGTTCCAGATGCGCATATAATATTTATATCAACTGATAGAGGACGTTAATGCGCATCTTTTGATGTATAGCTTTAGGCCCAATCGACTTGCGTTAAAAATGACTCTATTAGCAAACTTAAAAAAATCGCTTGAAAAACTTTTGTAACGTTGTCACCTATAACTCAAAAACGGTTCCAGATGCGCATATAATATTAATATCAGCTGATAGAGGACGTTAATGCGCATCTTTTGATGTATAGCTTTAGGCCCAATCGACTTGCGTTAAAAATGACTCTATTAGCAAACTTAAAAAAATCGCTTGAAAAACTTTTGTAACGTTGTCACCTATAACTCAAAAACGGTTCCAGATGCGCATATATTATTAATATCAGCTGATAGAGGACGTTAATGCGCATCTTTTGATGTATAGCTTTAGGCCCAATCGACTTGCGTTAAAAATGACTCTATTAGCAAACTTAAAAAAATGGTAAAAAATCGCTTGAAAAACTTTTGTAACGTTGTCACCTATAACTCAAAAACGGTTCCAGATGCGCATATAATATTAATATCAGCTGATAGAGGACGTTAATGCGCATCTTTTGATGTATAGCTTTAGGCCCAACCGACTTGCGTTAAAAATGACTCTATTAGCAAACTTAAAAAAATGGTAAAATATCGCTTGAAAAACTTTTGTAACGTTGTCACCTATAGCTCAAAAACGGTTCCAGATGCGCATATAATATTAATATCAGCTGATAGAGGACGTTAATGCGCATCTTTTGATGTATAGCTTTAGGCCCAATCGACTTGCGTTAAAAATGACTCTATTAGCAAACTTAAAAAAATGGTAAAAAGTCGCTTGAAAAACTTTTGTAACGTTGTCACCTATAGCTCAAAAACGGTTCCAGATGCGCATATAATATTTATATCAACTGATAGAGGACGTTAATGCGCATCTTTTGATGTATAGCTTTAGGCCCAATCGACTTGCGTTAAAAATGACTCTATTAGCAAACTTAAAAAAATGGTAAAAAATCGCTTGAAAAACTTTTGTAACTTTGTCACCTATAACTCAAAAACGGTTCCAGATGCGCATATAATATTAATATCAGCTGATAGAGGACGTTAATGCGCATCTTTTGATGTATAGCTTTAGGCCCAATCGACTTGCGTTAAAAATGACTCTATTAGCAAACTTTAAAAAATGGTAAAATATCGCTTGAAAAACTTTTGTAACGTTGTCACCTATAACTCAAAAACGGTTCCAGATGCGCATATAATATTAATATCAGCTGATAGAGGACGTTAATGCGCATCTTTTGATGTATAGCTTTAGGCCCAATCGACTTGCGTTAAAAATGACTCTATTAGCAAACTTAAAAAAATGGTAAAAAATCGCTTGAAAAACTTTTGTAACGTTGTCACCTATAACTCAAAAACGGTTCCAGATGCGCATATAATATTAATATCAGCTGATAGAAGACGTTAATGCGCATCTTTTGATGTATAGCTTTAGGCCCAATCGACTTGCGTTAAAAATGACTCTATTAGCAAACTTAAAAAAATGGTAAAATATCGCTTGAAAAACTTTTGTAACGTTGTCACCTATAACTCAAAAACGGTTCCAGATGCGCATATAATATTAATATCAGCTGATAGAGGACGTTAATGCGCATCTTTTGATGTATAGCTTTAGGCCCAATTGACTTGCGTTAAAAATGACTCTATAAGCAAACTTAAAAAAATCGCTTGAAAAACTTTTGTAACGTTGTCACCTATAACTCAAAAACGGTTCCAGATGCGCATATAATATTAATATCAGCTGATAGAGGACGTTAATGCGCATCTTTTGATGTATAGCTTTAGGCCCAATCGACTTGCGTTAAAAATGACTCTATTAGCAAACTTAAAAAAATAAAAAATCGCTTGAAAAACTTTTGTAACGTTGTCACCTATAACTAAAAAATGGTTCCAGATGCGCATATAATATTAATATCAGCTGAAAGAGGACGTTAATGCGCATCTTTTGATGTATAGCTTTAGGCCCAATCGACTTGCGTTAAAAATGACTCTATTAGCAAACTTAAAAAAATGGTAAAAAATCGCTTGAAAAACTTTTGTAACGTTGTCACCTATAACTCAAAAACGGTTCCAGATGCGCATATAATATTAATATCAGCTGATAGAGGACGTTAATGCGCATCTTTTGATGTATAGCTTTAGGCCCAATCGACTTGCGTTAAAAATGACTCTATTAGCAAACTTAAAAAAATAAAAAATCGCTTGAAAAACTTTTGTAACGTTGTCACCTATAACTAAAAAATGGTTCCAGATGCGCATATAATATTAATATCAGCTGATAGAGGACGTTAATGCGCATCTTTTGATGTATAGCTTTAGGCCCAATCGACTTGCGTTAAAAATGACTCTATTAGCAAACTTAAAAAAATGGTAAAAAATCGCTTGAAAAACTTTTGTAACGTTGTCACCTATAACTCAAAAACGGTTCCAGATGCGCATATATTATTAATATCAGCTGATAGAGGACGTTAATGCGCATCTTTTGATGTATAGCTTTAGGCCCAATCGACTTGCGTTAAAAATGACTCTATTAGCAAACTTAAAAAAATGGTAAAAAATCGCTTGAAAAACTTTTGTAACGTTGTCACCTATAACTCAAAAACGGTTCCAGATGCGCATATAATATTAATATCAGCTGATAGAGGACGTTAATGCGCATCTTTTGATGTATAGCTTTAGGCCCAATCGACTTGCGTTAAAAATGACTCTATTAGCAAACTTAAAAAAATGGTAAAATATCGCTTGAAAAACTTTTGTAACGTTGTCACCTATAGCTCAAAAACGGTTCCAGATGCGCATATAATATTAATATCAGCTGATAGAGGACGTTAATGCGCATCTTTTGATGTATAGCTTTAGGCCCAATCGACTTGCGTTAAAAATGACTCTATTAGCAAACTTAAAAAAATGGTAAAAAGTCGCTTGAAAAACTTTTGTAACGTTGTCACCTATAGCTCAAAAACGGTTCCAGATGCGCATATAATATTTATATCAACTGATAGAGGACGTTAATGCGCATCTTTTGATGTATAGCTTTAGGCCCAATCGACTTGCGTTAAAAATGACTCTATTAGCAAACTTAAAAAAATGGTAAAAAATCGCTTGAAAAACTTTTGTAACTTTGTCACCTATAACTCAAAAACGGTTCCAGATGCGCATATAATATTAATATCAGCTGATAGAGGACGTTAATGCGCATCTTTTGATGTATAGCTTTAGGCCCAATCGACTTGCGTTAAAAATGACTCTATTAGCAAACTTTAAAAAATGGTAAAATATCGCTTGAAAAACTTTTGTAACGTTGTCACCTATAACTCAAAAACGGTTCCAGATGCGCATATAATATTAATATCAGCTGATAGAGGACGTTAATGCGCATCTTTTGATGTATAGCTTTAGGCCCAATCGACTTGCGTTAAAAATGACTCTATTAGCAAACTTAAAAAAATGGTAAAAAATCGCTTGAAAAACTTTTGTAACGTTGTCACCTATAACTCAAAAACGGTTCCAGATGCGCATATAATATTAATATCAGCTGATAGAAGACGTTAATGCGCATCTTTTGATGTATAGCTTTAGGCCCAATCGACTTGCGTTAAAAATGACTCTATTAGCAAACTTAAAAAAATGGTAAAATATCGCTTGAAAAACTTTTGTAACGTTGTCACCTATAACTCAAAAACGGTTCCAGATGCGCATATAATATTAATATCAGCTGATAGAGGACGTTAATGCGCATCTTTTGATGTATAGCTTTAGGCCCAATTGACTTGCGTTAAAAATGACTCTATAAGCAAACTTAAAAAAATCGCTTGAAAAACTTTTGTAACGTTGTCACCTATAACTCAAAAACGGTTCCAGATGCGCATATAATATTAATATCAGCTGATAGAGGACGTTAATGCGCATCTTTTGATGTATAGCTTTAGGCCCAATCGACTTGCGTTAAAAATGACTCTATTAGCAAACTTAAAAAAATAAAAAATCGCTTGAAAAACTTTTGTAACGTTGTCACCTATAACTAAAAAATGGTTCCAGATGCGCATATAATATTAATATCAGCTGAAAGAGGACGTTAATGCGCATCTTTTGATGTATAGCTTTAGGCCCAATCGACTTGCGTTAAAAATGACTCTATTAGCAAACTTAAAAAAATGGTAAAAAATCGCTTGAAAAACTTTTGTAACGTTGTCACCTATAACTCAAAAACGGTTCCAGATGCGCATATAATATTTATATCAGCTGATAGAGGACGTTAATGCGCATCTTTTGATGTATAGCTTTAGGCCCAATCGACTTGCGTTAAAAATTACTCTATTAGCAAATTTAAAAAAATGGTAAAATATCGCTTGAAAAACTTTTGTAACGTTGTCACCTATAGTTCAAAAACGGTTCCAGATGCGCATATAATATTAATATCAGCTGATAGAGGACGTTAATGCGCATCTTTTGATGTATAGCTTTAGGCCCAATCGACTTGCGTTAAAAATGACTCTATTAGCAAACTTAAAAAAATGGTAAAATATCGCTTGAAAAACTTTTGTAACGTTGTCACCTATAGCTCAAAAACGGTTCCAGATGCGCATATAATATTAATATCAGCTGATAGAGGACGTTAATGCGCATCTTTTGATGTATAGCTTTAGGCCCAATCGACTTGCGTTAAAAATGACTCTATTAGCAAACTTAAAAAAATGGTAAAAAGTCGCGTGAAAAACTTTTGTAACGTTGTCACCTATAGCTCAAAAACGGTTCCAGATGCGCATATAATATTAATATCAGCTGATAGAGGACGTTAATGCGCATCTTTTGATGTATAGCTTTAGGCCCAATTGACTTGCGTTAAAAATGACTCTATTAGCAAACTTAAAAAAATGGTAAAAAGTCGCTTGAAAAACTTTTGTAACGTTGTCACCTATAGCTCAAAAACGGTTCCAGATGCGCATATAATATTTATATCAGCTGATCGAGGACGTTAATGCGCATCTTTTGATGTATAGCTTTAGGCCCAATCGACTTGCGTTAAAAATGACTCTATTAGCAAACTTAAAAAAATCGTAAAAAATCGCTTGAAAAACTTTTGTAACGTTGTCACCTATAACTCAAAAACGGTTCCAGATGCGCATATAATTTTTATATCAGCTGACAGAGGACGTTAATGCGCATCTTTTGATGTATAGCTTTAGGCCCAATCGACTTGCGTTAAAAATTACTCTATTAGCAAACTTAAAAAAATGGTAAAATATCGCTTGAAAAACTTTTGTAACGTTGTCACCTATAGCTCAAAAACGGTTCCAGATGCGCATATAATATTAATATCAGCTGATAGAGGACGTTAATGCGCATCTTTTGATGTATAGCTTTAGGCCCAATCGACTTGCGGTAAAAATGACTCTATTAGCAAACTTAAAAAAATGGTAAAATATCGCTTGAAAAACTTTTGTAACGTTGTCACCTATAACTCAAAAACGGTTCCAGATGCGCATTATAATATTAATATCAGCTGATAGAGGGACGTTAATGCGCATCTTTTGATGTATAGCTTTAGGCCCAATCGACTTGCGTTAAAAATGACTCTTATTAGCAAATTAAAAAAATGGTAAAAAATCGCTTGAAAAACTTTTGTAACGTTGTCACCTATAACTCAAAAACGTTCCAGATGCGCATATAATATTAATATCAGCTGATAGAGGACGTAAATGCGCATCTTTTGATGTATAGCTTTAGGCCCAATCGACTTGCGTTAAAAATGACTCTATTAGCAAACTTAAAAAAATGGTAAAAAGTCGCTTGAAAAACTTTTGTAACGTTGTCACCTATAACTCAAAAACGGTTCCAGGTGCGCATATAATATTAATATCAGCTGATAGAGGACGTTAATGCGCATGCTTTTGATGTAATAGCCTTAGGCCCAATCGACTTGCGTTAAAAATGACTCTATTAGCGAAACTTAAAAAAATGGTAAAAAATCGCTTGAAAAACTTTTGTAACGTTGTCACCTATAACTCAAAACGGTTCCAGATGCGCATATAAATTAATATCAGCTGATAGAGGACGTTAATGCGCATCTTTTGATGAATAGCTTTAGGCCCAATCTACTTGCGTTTAAAAATTACTCTATTAGCAAACTTAAAAAAATGGTAAAATATCGCTTGAAAAACTTTTGTAACGTTGTCACCTATAGCTCAAAAACGGTTCCAGATGCGCATTATAATATTAATATCAGCTGATTGCGTTAATGCGCATCTTTTGATGTATAGCTTTAGGCCCAATCGACTTGCGTTAAAAATGACTCTATTAGCAAACTTAAAAAAATGGTAAAATATCGCTTGAAAAACTTTTGTAACGTTGTCACCTATAGCTCAAAAACGGTTCCAGATGCGCATATAATATTAATATCAGCTGATAGAGGACGTTAATGCGCATCTTTTGATGTATAGCTTTAGGCCCAATCGACTTGCGTTAAAAATGACTCTATTAGCAAACTTAAAAAAATGGTAAAAAGTCGCTTGAAAAACTTTTGTAACGTTGTCACCTATAGCTCAAAAACGGTTCCAGATGCGCATATAATATTAATATCAGCTGATAGAGGACGTTAATGCGCATCTTTTGATGTATAGCTTTAGGCCCAATTGACTTGCGTTAAAAATGACTCTATTAGCAAACTTAAAAAAATGGTAAAAAGTCGCTTGAAAAACTTTTGTAACGTTGTCACCTATAGCTCAAAAACGGTTCCAGATGCGCATATAATATTTATATCAGCTGATAGAGGACGTTAATGCGCATCTTTTGATGTATAGCTTTAGGCCCAATCGACTTGCGTTAAAAATGACTCTATTAGCAAACTTAAAAAAATGGTAAAAAATCGCTTGAAAAACTTCTGTAACGTTGTCACCTATAACTCAAAAACGGTTCCAGATGCGCATATAATATTTATATCAGCTGATAGAGGACGTTAATGCGCATCTTTTGATGTATAGCTTTAGGCCCAATCGACTTGCGTTAAAAATTACTCTATTAGCAAACTTAAAAAAATGGTAAAATATCGCTTGAAAAACTTTTGTAACGTTGTCACCTATAGCTCAAAAACGGTTCCAGATGCGCATATAATATTAATATCAGCTGATAGAGGACGTTAATGCGCATCTTTTGATGTATAGCTTTAGGCCCAATCGACTTGCGTTAAAAATGACTCTATTAGCAAACTTAAAAAAATGGTAAAATATCGCTTGAAAAAATTTTGTAACGTTGTCACCTATAGCTCAAAAACGGTTCCAGATGCGCATATAATATTAATATCAGCTGATAGAGGACGTTAATGCGCATCTTTTGATGTATAGCTTTAGGCCCAATCGACTTGCGTTAAAAATGACTCTATTAGCAAACTTAAAAAAATGGTAAAAAGTCGCTTGAAAAACTTTTGTAACGTTGTCACCTATAGCTCAAAAACGGTTCCAGATGCGCATATAATATTAATATCAGCTGATAGAGGACGTTAATGCGCATCTTTTGATGTATAGCTTTAGGCCCAATCGACTTGCGTTAAAAATGACTCTATTAGCAAACTTAAAAAAATGGTAAAAAATCGCTTGAAAAACTTTTGTAACCTTGTCACCTATAACTCAAAAACGGTTCCAGATGCGCATATAATATTAATATCAGCTGATAGAGGACGTTAATGCGCATCTTTTGATGTATAGCTTTAGGCCCAATCGACTTGCGTTAAAAATGACTCTATTAGCAAACTTAAAAAAATGGTAAAAAATCGCTTGAAAAACTTTTGTAACGTTGTCACCTATAACTCAAAAACGGTTCCAGATGCGCATATA
>OY757193.1:0-19441 GCA_963583895.1 Melanophora roralis
ATTCAAATAGCTTATTTTTAGAGTATAATATTGAAGATATTAAGGAGATTATTTAATCTTTGAATATAGTGAATTATTTTAAGTAATTTATAAAAAAATTTATTTTTACAGTGAAAATGTAATGTTTTTATTAAACTATATAAATATAGAAGTATAAATGGAATTTAACCATTAAAATAAAAAGTTAGCAGCTTTTATTTGAATATCATACTTCTTTAATTGGAAATTAATTTCAATTTTATCATTAACAGTGATAAGCCTCTTTTTGGCTTCAATTAAAGAATAAGGGTACTTTTACCTATTTTTAGGTCGAAACTAATTGTGATTTATCACTTCATATTCAAGGTAAATTAATATAAATTAATACTTTTTGAATGCAAATCAAATGTTATAATTAACTATAACCCTTTAGTCTGATCAATTTAATATTCCTTGGTTTCATTCATGGTAAAGGCCAATTAATAAAATAAAAATAAAAGTAATTGATGAAATTGTTCATATTAATAAATTTGATAATTTAATAATTAAAATAATTGGTAAAATTAAAGCAATTTCTACGTCAAAAATTAAAAAAATAATTGAAATTAGAAAAAATCGTAAAGAAAATGGAAGTCGAGATGATGATTTTGGGTCAAATCCACATTCAAATGGAGATATTTTTTCTCGATCAATTAATGTTTTTTTTGATAAAATTGATGCTAATAATATTACTATTATTGAAATAAATAAAATAATAATTCTAATTATTAAAATTGATATAATTATCTATACTATTTTCATAGACCATATGATTGGAAGTCAAATATACTTTTATACTATATAGATAATTTATTAATTTCCTCATCAATAGATTGATACATAAAGAAATAATCAAATAATATCTACAAAATGTCAATATCAAGCAGCAGCTTCAAATCCAAAATGGTGATTTTTTGTAAAATGGTTATTTAAATGTCGAATTAAACAAATTAATAAAAAGTTAGTTCCAATTAAAACATGAATTCCATGGAATCCTGTTGCTATAAAAAATGTTGAACCATAAATTGAATCTGCAATTCTAAAGGAAGAATCTATATATTCATAAGCTTGTAGAATTGAAAAATAAATTCCTAAAATAATAGTAAAAAATAAACTTTGTGTTGCTTGTGAATGGTTTCTTTTTATTAAACTATGATGAGTTCAAGTTACTGTAATTCCTGATGTTAATAAAATTATTGTGTTTAATAATGGAATTTGAAATGGATTAAAAGGTGTAATTCCTATTGGAGGTCATGTTATTCCTAATTCAATTGAAGGAGAAAGTCTTCTATGAAAAAAAGCTCAAAAAAATGAAATAAAAAATAAGACTTCTGATAAAATAAATAAAATTATTCCTCATTGTAATCCTTTAATAACTATTTTAGTATGAAATCCTTGATATGTTCTTTCTCGAGATACATCTCGTCATCATTGATATATATTTAAAATAGTAATAATAATTCCTAATATTAATAATGATATATTAAATTGATGAAATCATTTTACTATACCAGTAACAATTGTTATTACTCCAATTGAAGCTGTTAATGGTCATGGTCTATAATCTACTAAATGAAATGGGTGATTTGATTGTATTGACATTAATTTACTTCTCTAGAATATAATGTTCTTAAAACGGCAAATACATAAGCTTGAATTATAGAAACAGCAGATTCAAGAATTAATAAAGAAATTTGAACAATAATTAATATAGTTAATATAATTATTGATAGTGAGGATCCAGTATTTCC
This sequence comes from Melanophora roralis, assembly GCA_963583895.1. Taxonomy (NCBI): domain Eukaryota; kingdom Metazoa; phylum Arthropoda; class Insecta; order Diptera; family Rhinophoridae; genus Melanophora; species Melanophora roralis. The sequence continues at coordinate 1,770 of OY757193.1, forward strand.
TAATAAAGTTAATAATAAGTGTCCAGCAATTATGTTAGCTGTTAATCGAACTGCTAGTGTACCTGGACGAATTATATTTCTAATTGTTTCAATACAAACTATAAATGGTATTAAAATTGTTGGTGTTCCTTGTGGTACTAAATGAGTAAATATATGTTTTGTATTATTAATTCATCCAAATATTATAAAACATAATCATAATGGTAAAGCTAATGATAATGTTAATGTTAAATGACTTGTTCTTGTAAAAATATATGGAAATAAACCTATAAAATTATTAAATAAAATTATTGAAAAAAGAGAAATAAAAATAAAAGTTGATCCATTAATTCTTATTGGGCCTAATAAAGTTTTAAATTCTTTATGAAGTATATGTATAATATTATTTCATATAATATTATAACGTGATGGAATTAATCAATATATTGAAGGAATTATAATAATTCCTAAAAATGTTCTTAATCAATTTAGTGATAAATTAAAAATGTTAGAAGAAGGGTCAAATACTGAAAATAAATTAGTTATCATTTTCAATTAAGAGAATTAATAGATATAATTTTCGTAATAATATTTGATTTAGGTATATTTAAATTATATGAATAATAATTTATTATATTAAAAATTATTAAAATTATTGAAAATATAAAAAATAAAATTAATCAAAATATAGGATATATTTGAGGAATTAAAAAATATTAATTAATTAATAATTTTAGTTTGACATACTAATGTTATGAGTTTAACTAATTTTTTCATTAGAAGTAATTGCTAATTTACTATAAAAATGGTTTAAGAGACCAATACTTGCTTTCAGTCATCTAATGTTAATTAGTTTATATTGTTAATTCATTTAATAAAAAAATTAGTAGTAATTCTTTCAATTACAATTGGTATAAATCTATGATTAGCTCCACAAATTTCTGAACATTGTCCATAAAATAATCCTGGTCGATTAATTAAAAAATTTGTTTGATTTAATCGACCAGGAGTTCCATCTACTTTAATTCCTAAAGTTGGAATAGTTCAAGAATGAATTACATCTGTTGATGTAATTAAAATTCGAACTTGTGAATTAATTGGTAAAATTACACGATTATCTACATCTAATAAACGAAAATTGTTTAGTAATAATTCATTAGTTGGAATTATGTAAGAATCAAATTCAATATTTTTAAAATCTGAATATTCATATCTTCAATATCATTGATGACCAATTGTTTTTAAAGTAATATGAGGTTTATTAATTTCATCTAATAAATATAATAATCGTAAAGATGGTAATGCAATAAATAATAAAATAATTGTTGGGATAATTGTTCAAATAATTTCAATAGTTTGTCCATGTAATAGATAACGATTAATATATTTATTAAAAAATAATATAAATATTAAATATCCTACTAAAATTGTAATTATAATTAAAATTAATAATGTATGATCGTGAAAAAAAATTAATTGTTCTATTAAAGGTGAAGAACTATCTTGTAATATTAAGTTTGCTCATGTTGACATTAATTTCTAATAAAAGTAATTTTCTTTATATATGGAGTTTAAATCCATTGCACTATTCTGCCATATTAGAAATTAATTAATAAAGGTAATTCTGAATATCTATGTTCTGCTGGTGGTGAATTTTGTAATCATTCAATTGATGAATTTAATTGAATTGGAAATAAAACTTGACGTTGAATAATAATTCTTTCTCAAATAATATAAAAAAATAATAAGATTCCTAAAAAAGAAATTGTTGATCCAATTGTAGAAATTAAATTTCAAGTTGTATAAGCATCTGGATAATCTGAATATCGACGAGGTATTCCAGCTAATCCTAAAAAATGTTGTGGAAAAAAAGTTAAATTTACTCCAATAAATATAATTGTAAATTGACTTTTTAATAATTTTAAATTTAATGTTAATCCAGTAAATAAAGGATATCAATGAACGAATCCTGCTATAATAGCGAATACTGCACCTATAGAAAGTACATAATGAAAATGAGCTACTACATAATAAGTATCATGTAGAATAATATCTACAGATGAATTAGCTAAGACAACTCCAGTTAATCCTCCTACTGTAAATAAAAATACAAATCCTAAAGCTCATAAAATAGATGGTGAATAATTTAATTGAGTTCCGTATAAAGTTGCTAATCAACTAAAAATTTTAATTCCAGTTGGAATAGCAATAATTATTGTAGCTGAAGTGAAATAAGCTCGTGTATCTACATCTATACCTACTGTAAATATATGGTGAGCTCATACAATAAATCCTAATAAACCAATAGATAATATTGCATAAATTATTCCTAATGAGCCAAAAGTTTCTTTTTTTCCTGATTCTTGACTAATAATATGTGAAATTATTCCAAATCCTGGTAAAATTAAAATATATACTTCTGGATGACCAAAGAATCAAAATAAATGTTGGTATAAAATTGGATCACCTCCTCCTGCAGGATCAAAAAATGAAGTATTAAGATTTCGATCAGTTAATAATATTGTAATAGCACCTGCTAATACTGGTAGAGATAAAAGAAGTAATAAAGCTGTAATTATTACAGATCATACAAATAATGGTATACGGTCAAATGTAATTCCAATAGCACGTATATTAATAATAGTTGTAATAAAATTTACAGCACCTAAAATTGAAGAAATTCCAGCTAAGTGTAATGAAAAAATTGCTAAATCTACAGAAGCTCCACTATGAGCAATATTAGAAGATAGAGGGGGGTAAACAGTTCATCCTGTACCAGCTCCGTTTTCTACTATACTACTTATTATAAGTAAAATTAATGCAGGAGGTAAAAGTCAAAAACTTATATTGTTTATTCGTGGAAATGCTATATCTGGAGCTCCTAATATTAAAGGGACTAATCAATTTCCAAATCCTCCAATTATAATTGGTATTACTATAAAAAAAATTATAATAAAAGCATGAGCTGTAACAATTACATTATAAATTTGGTCATCACCAATTAATGCACCAGGGTGTCCTAATTCAGCTCGAATTAAAATTCTTAAAGAAGTTCCAATTATACCAGATAAAGATCCTAAAATAAAATATAAAGTACCAATATCTTTATGATTAGTAGAAAATAATCACTGTCGCGATTAAATGGCTGAAATATAGGCAATAGACTGTAAATCTATTTATAAGAATTATTCTTTTTAATCAAATATAGCTTTATAGTCAATAATGACATTAGACTGCAATTCTAAAGGAGTAATAATTTACTAAGGCTTAAAAGATTATTCTTATATTTATAACTTTGAAGGCTATTAGTTTATTTAACTTAAAGTCTTAAAATATAAAATATAAAGAAGAAATTAAAAATAATCCAAATGAAGAAATAAATGAATTAATTATAAAAATTTTTATATAATTTAGATTATATATAGAAATTTTATATCAATTATTTTCAAAATAGTTAATTATAAAAGCTCTGTAAGTTAATCGTATATAAAAATATAATGTAATTAAAGTTATTAAAATTATTAAAAGTAATAAAAATAATTGATTATTAATAGTTATAGATTCAATTACTAATAATTTAGGAAAAAATCCTAAAAATGGAGGTAATCCTCCTAAAGATAATAAATTAAAAAATAAAAAAAATTTTTTAATTTTTGAATAAAAAAATAAACTAAATAATTGATTGATATATGAAATTTTAAATATATTAAATATAAAAATTATAATAAATGTTAAAAATGAGTAAAAAAAAAAATAAATTATTCATAAATAATTTCTGTTATATATTGCTGCTAATATTCATCTTAAATGATTAATTGAAGAGTATGCTATTAATTTTCGTAATGATGTTATATTTAGTCCTCCTAAGGAACCAATTAATCTAGAAAGAAAAATTCTTGTAATAATTAATGGTTTAATAATAATATATGAAATTAAAATAAGAGGAGCAATTTTTTGTAAAGTTATTAAAATTATTGAATTTATTCATGTTAATCCTTCCATTACATTAGGGAATCAAAAATGGAATGGAGCTGATCCTCTTTTTATTAATAAAGAAGAAAAAATAATTATATTTATAAAATAATTTGAATTTATTTTATTTGAATTAATAAGAAATAAAATTACTGCAAATAAAAATACTGAAGAAGATAATGCTTGAATTAAAAAGTATTTTAATGATGCTTCTGTTGATATTAACTTATTATCTCTTATTAGGGGGATAAAAGATAATAAATTAATTTCTAAGCCTATTCAAGCTCTTAATCAAGAATTAGCAGAAATGGTAATTAATGTTCCTAAAATTAATATTATTATAAATAAAAATTTTGATGAATTATTAAAAATTAAAAAGAAAAGGATTATAACCTTTATAAATAGGGTATGAACCTATTAGCTTTTTTAGCTTATCTTTTTAGATATATTTTAGTGTATGATGCACAAAAGTTTTTGATACTTTTAGGAATAGTTTAATTCTATTAAATATAATGAATGTAATAAATTATTATTACATGATTTACCCTATCAAGGTAATCCTTTATCAGGCAATTCATTATAATTATTTTATTATTATTATAAAAATAAATAATTTCCTTTATAAATTTTACAAAGGAAATCAGTTTGAATATGTTTTTTTTTTTTTTTTCTTTATTTATAAATAATTTTTTGTGAATTTTTAATTTTTTAAAATTATATTAAATACATTTTAATAACTTCATTTAGTATTTTAAAATTTATAAAATTCTAAAATTATTTTTAAAATTTATAAAATTATTAATTTTATATTTTAATAATTAATTTATTATTTAAATAATAAAATTTTGCATATATATATATATATATATTTTTATATATTAATATTCATAAATTTATATATTATTAAATTATTTAGTTTATCAATAGATAAATTTATATAATTATAAATTATTTATATTAAACATTATAAAATTATTGATTAATAAATTATTTATATAATAAATATTTATTTTTTAAATAAATTTTGATTGATTAATGTTTATAGACATAAGCTTCTTAATTAGATTGTTTTTTTTTTTTGAATCTAAATTAATAGATATATATTAATTAATTAAATATTTATATATTAATAGATATCTATTAATCTTAACCTTATATATAGACCAAAAATAAATTTCTGCATCGTTCAATATAAAATTGGGATAGGTATAAAATTTTATACCGTTCTTTAAAATTAATTAAATTTTTTATAAATTCTTAATTTTTAAAAATTATATTAAATATATATATATATATATTAATATTAATTATTTAATTTAGTATTTTAAAATTTATAAAATTATTAATTTTATATTTTAATAATTAATTTATTATTTAAATAATAAAATTTTGCATATATATATATATATATATTTTTATATATTAATATTCATAAATTTATATATTATTAAATTATTTAGTTTATCAATAGATAAATTTATATAATTATAAATTATTTATATTAAACATTATAAAATTATTGATTAATAAATTATTTATATAATAAATATTTATTTTTTAAATAAATTTTGATTGATTAATGTTTATAGACATAAGCTTCTTAATTAGATTGTTTTTTTTTTTTGAATCTAAATTAATAGATATATATTAATTAATTAAATATTTATATATTAATAGATATCTATTAATCTTAACCTTATATATAGACCAAAAATAAATTTCTGCATCGTTCAATATAAAATTGGGATAGGTATAAAATTTTATACCGTTCTTTAAAATTAATTAAATTTTTTATAAATTCTTAATTTTTAAAAATTATATTAAATATATATATATATATATATTAATATTAATTATTTAATTTAGTATTTTAAAATTTATAAAATTATTAATTTTATATTTTAATAATTAATTTATTATTTAAATAATAAAATTTTGCATATATATATATATATATATTTTTATATATTAATATTCATAAATTTATATATTATTAAATTATTTAGTTTATCAATAGATAAATTTATATAATTATAAATTATTTATATTAAACATTATAAAATTATTGATTAATAAATTATTTATATAATAAATATTTATTTTTTAAATAAATTTTGATTGATTAATGTTTATAGACATAAGCTTCTTAATTAGATTGTTTTTTTTTTTTGAATCTAAATTAATAGATATATATTAATTAATTAAATATTTATATATTAATAGATATCTATTAATCTTAACCTTATATATAGACCAAAAATAAATTTCTGCATCGTTCAATATAAAATTGGGATAGGTATAAAATTTTATACCGTTCTTTAAAATTAATTAAATTTTTTATAAATTCTTAATTTTTAAAAATTATATTAAATATATATATATATATATTAATATTAATTATTTAATTTAGTATTTTAAAATTTATAAAATTATTAATTTTATATTTTAATAATTAATTTATTATTTAAATAATAAAATTTTGCATATATATATATATATATATTTTTATATATTAATATTCATAAATTTATATATTATTAAATTATTTAGTTTATCAATAGATAAATTTATATAATTATAAATTATTTATATTAAACATTATAAAATTATTGATTAATAAATTATTTATATAATAAATATTTATTTTTTAAATAAATTTTGATTGATTAATGTTTATAGACATAAGCTTCTTAATTAGATTGTTTTTTTTTTTGAATCTAAATTAATAGATATATATTAATTAATTAAATATTTATATATTAATAGATATCTATTAATCTTAACCTTATATATAGACCAAAAATAAATTTCTGCATCGTTCAATATAAAATTGGGATAGGTATAAAATTTTATACCGTTCTTTAAAATTAATTAAATTTTTTATAAATTCTTAATTTTTAAAAATTATATTAAATATATATATATATATATATTAATATTAATTATTTAATTTAGTATTTTAAAATTTATAAAATTATTAATTTTATATTTTAATAATTAATTTATTATTTAAATAATAAAATTTTGCATATATATATATATATATATTTTTATATATTAATATTCATAAATTTATATATTATTAAATTATTTAGTTTATCAATAGATAAATTTATATAATTATAAATTATTTATATTAAACATTATAAAATTATTGATTAATAAATTATTTATATAATAAATATTTATTTTTTAAATAAATTTTGATTGATTAATGTTTATAGACATAAGCTTCTTAATTAGATTGTTTTTTTTTTTTGAATCTAAATTAATAGATATATATTAATTAATTAAATATTTATATATTAATAGATATCTATTAATCTTAACCTTATATATAGACCAAAAATAAATTTCTGCATCGTTCAATATAAAATTGGGATAGGTATAAAATTTTATACCGTTCTTTAAAATTAATTAATATAAAAAAAAAAAAAACACATAAATCATATATTAATTTATTTAATTTTTTTTTAAAAATATTAATTAATTAATTTTAAAAGTTTATTTTTAATTATATATTAAATAAAATAAAAATATTTAATAAAGAATTTTGTATAATATTAATTTAATTTATTCAATTATAATTATGAATTAATTAATTTTTAAAATTTTATTTTAAATTATATAAATATTATGGGGGTAATATTTAAAAATTAAAATAATTTATTAATTTTAATTATATTTAATTTATATAGTATAAATATTAATTAATTATAAAATTTTATTTAAAATTTTATATAAATATTATATAGGTAATTTTAAAAATTTAGGTAGGGTTACTAATTTTAATTATTAGTTATAATTAATTTATTATTGTATTTTTTATTTAGTAGGTAATACTAATTTAATTTATTTAGTTATAAATATTAATTAATTAATTTTTAAAAGTTTATTTTTAATTATATATTAAATAAAATAAAAATATTTAATAAAGAATTTTGTATAATATTAATTTAATTTATTCAATTATAATTATGAATTAATTAATTTTTAAAATTTTATTTTAAATTATATAAATATTATGGGGGTAATATTTAAAAATTAAAATAATTTATTAATTTTAATTATATTTAATTTATATAGTATAAATATTAATTAATTATAAAATTTTATTTAAAATTTTATATAAATATTATATAGGTAATTTTAAAAATTTAGGTAGGGTTACTAATTTTAATTATTAGTTATAATTAATTTATTATTGTATTTTTTATTTAGTAGGTAATACTAATTTAATTTATTTAGTTATAAATATTAATTAATTAATTTTTAAAAGTTTATTTTTAATTATATATTAAATAAAATAAAAATATTTAATAAAGAATTTTGTATAATATTAATTTAATTTATTCAATTATAATTATGAATTAATTAATTTTTAAAATTTTATTTTAAATTATATAAATATTATGGGGGTAATATTTAAAAATTAAAATAATTTATTAATTTTAATTATATTTAATTATATAGTATGAATATTAATTAATTATAAAATTTTATTTAAAATTTTATATAAATATTATATAGGTAATTTTAAAAATTTAGGTAGGGTTACTAATTTTAATTATTAGTTATAATTAATTTATTATTGTATTTTTTATTTAGTAGGTAATACTAATTTAATTTATTTAGTTATAAATATTGATTAATTAATTTTTAAAAGTTTATTTTTAATTATATATTAAATAAAATAAAAATATTTAATAAAGAATTTTGTATAATATTAATTTAATTTATTCAATTATAATTATGAATTAATTAATTTTTAAAATTTTATTTTAAATTATATAAATATTATGGGGGTAATATTTAAAAATTTAAATAATTTATTAATTTTAATTATATTTAATTTATATAGTATAAATATTAATTAATTATAAAATTTTATTTAAAATTTTATATAAATATTATATAGGTAATTTTAAAAAATTAGGTAGGGTTACTAATTTTAATTATTAGTTATAATTAATTTATTATTGTATTTTTTATTTAGTAGGTAATACTAATTTAATTTATTTAGTTATAAATATTGATTAATTAATTTTTAAAATTTTATTTAAAAATTATATATATATAAATTATATAAGTAATATTTAAAATTGTAAATTATTAATTTTAATTATTTATTATAATTTATTTATGTGTTTAATAAATAAGTAATACTAATTTAATTTATTTAGTTAAAAGTATTAATTAATTAATTTTAAAAATTTATTAAATATAATTATATAAAGTTTTATTTTGGCTTAAAAATTTGTTTTTAATTTAATTTATATGTAAGTTTTTGCATGAATTATTATTTATTTTAAAAATAATTAATTTTTATATATTCGCAGTAATTAATATTATAAATTAATGAAAATTAGAAATAGTAATATTAAATAGTGTTAACTAAATTTGTGCCAGCAGTTGCGGTTATACTAATAATACAAATAAATTTTATTAAATAAAGTAAAATTAATTTATAAAAATAAAATATAAATTTTTTAGGTAAAATTTTAAATTTATAATTATTTTAAATTAATTTATTGATCTAATAAATTTTTATAATAAACTAGGATTAGATACCCTATTATAAAATATGTAAATTAAAAGTTTTAGGTAGTATTAGTTATGTTCTTGAAACTTAAAATATTTGGCGGTATTTTAATCTATTCAGAGGAACCTGTTTTATAATTGATAATCCACGATGGACCTTACTTAAATTTGTTATCAGTTTATATACCGTCGTTATTAGAATATTTTATTAGAATGATAATTTTCATAATTTTTAATAAAAAAGTATATCAGATCAAGGTTTAGCTAATATTTATGTAAAAATGGGTTACAATAAAATTATTTATGTGGATATAAATTTGAAATAGTTTATTAAAATTGGATTTGATAGTAAAATTATAAAGATTAATAATTTGATTTTAGTTTTAAAATATGTACACATCGCCCGTCACTCTTATTATTAAGATAAGATAAGTCGTAACATAGTAGATGTACTGGAAAGTGTATCTAGAATGCAATTTAAAGCTTATTTAGTAAAGTATTTCATTTACATTGAAAAGATTTTTGTGCAAATCAATTTAAATTGATTATATTTTATTTATTAATTTTATTTTTTATTTTATTAATTTATTAAAAATAGTTATTAAAAATAATTTTTTAGTATTTTTAAAGAAAAAATAATATTAATTATAGTTTAATAGTATTGTGAAAGAAAATTGAAATAAATTGAAAAATTTTTATTTTAAAAGAAAATTTAATTTATTGTACCTTGTGTATCAGGGTTTATTAATTAAAAATTAAATATAATAATTTTTTCGATTTTAAAAGAGTTAATATATTAAAAAATTTATTGTAACAAAATTATTTAAAATAATATATTGGAAATGAAATGTTATTCGTTTTTAAAGGTATCTAGTTTTTTAAGAAAAAAATTTAATTTTAAAATTTTGTATTATTTAATTAAATATATTTAATTAAATAAATATTTAATTTTTATATCTTATGGGATAAGCTATAATATAAATTATTAAAAATTAATGAATATAATAATAAATGTAAGCTTAAAATTAGTTATTATTAATAAAATTGTTATAATTTATTTTTTAAAATTATTATTTATTGAATTTTAATTTTTTATTAAAATATTTATTTTAATATTAATAATAAAATAATAATGATAAAATTAGTATATTTAATTGTAAATTTATTTAAAAATGTTAAGTTTTTGTAAAGAATTCAGCAAAAATAATATTCGCCTGTTTAATAAAAACATGTCTTTTTGGATTTTTAAAAAGTCTAACCTGCCCACTGATTTATTTTAAATGGCCGCAGTATACTAACTGTGCAAAGGTAGCATAATCATTAGTCTTTTAATTGAAGGCTAGTATGAATGGTTGGACGAAATATTAACTGTTTCATAAATATTTATATTAGAATTTTATTTTTTAGTTAAAAAGCTAAAATTTATTTAAAAGACGAGAAGACCCTATAAATCTTTATATTTATTTTATTATAGTTATATTGTTTTTTTTTGTTATAATAATTTATATTATTTTGTTGGGGTGATATTAAAATTTAATTAACTTTTAATTTTTTTATCTCATTAATTTATGAATAATTGATCCATTTTTAATGATTAAAAAAATAAGTTACTTTAGGGATAACAGCGTAATTTTTTTGGAGAGTTCATATTGATAAAAAAGGTTGCGACCTCGATGTTGGATTAAGATATAATTTTAGGTGCAGTAGCTTAATATTTAAGTCTGTTCGACTTTTAAATTCTTACATGATCTGAGTTTAAACCGGTGTAAGCCAGGTTGGTTTCTATCTTTAAAAATATAAAATATTTTAGTACGAAAGGACCAAATATTTAATAAATTATTATTTTTATATTGAATATAAATAATATACTATTTTGGCAGATTAGTGCAATAGATTTAGAATTTATTTATGTAAATTTAATTACAGATAGTACTTGTTTTTTTTTGAAAATTTATTATTTATTTTTGGAAGATTATTATTGATTATTTTTGTATTAGTAAGAGTTGCTTTTTTAACTCTTTTAGAGCGTAAAATTTTAGGTTATATTCAACTTCGTAAAGGTCCCAATAAAGTAGGAATTATTGGTATTCCTCAACCTTTTTGTGATGCAATTAAATTATTTACTAAGGAACAAGTTTATCCTTTATTATCAAATTATATTTCTTATTATTTATCTCCAATTTTTTCTTTATTTTTATCTTTATTAATTTGAATATGTATACCAATTTATATTAAACTTTTTTCTTTTAATTTAGGATTATTATTTTTTCTTTGTTGTATTAGATTAGGAGTTTATAGAGTAATAATTGCTGGTTGATCTTCTAATTCTAATTATGCGTTATTAGGTAGATTACGAGCTGTTGCTCAGACTATTTCTTATGAAGTTAGTTTAGCTTTAATTTTGTTAAGATTTGTTTTCTTAATTGGGGGTTATAATATATTAATATTTTATAAATATCAAATATTAATTTGATTTTTATTTATTATATTTCCTATAAGTTTAGTTTGATTTAGAATTTCTTTAGCTGAAACTAATCGTACTCCTTTTGATTTTGCTGAAGGAGAATCAGAATTGGTTTCTGGGTTTAATGTAGAATATAGAAGAGGAGGATTTGCATTAATTTTTTTAGCTGAATATTCAATAATTTTATTTATAAGAATATTATTTTGTTTAATATTTTTAGGAAGTGATATTTATTCATTAATTTTTTATATTAAATTAGCTTTTATTTCTTATTTATTTATTTGAGTTCGTGGTACTTTGCCACGGTTTCGTTATGATAAATTAATATATTTAGCTTGAAAAAGATTTTTACCTTTTTCATTAAATTATTTATTATTTATTATTGGGATTAAAATTTTTTTTATATATTTTATTTAATTAATTATTTTTAGTAAAGTTAATAGAAATTTAGTTCTATCTTATGTTTTCAAAACATATGCTTATATCAAGCTCATTAACTAATTGATTAATTTATCTCATCATTTATTAATTATTGGGTTAATGATATAATATAAAAAATAAATTGTAGTTAGGATTTGTCCAGTAATTACATAAGGTTCTTCAACTGGTCGTGCTCCAATTCATGTTAATAAAATTACTGTAATTATTATAATTCAAAATAAAATTTTGTTAATTGGATAAAATTGAATTCCTCGGAATTTTCTTTTGTTAATTGGTAAAATTACTAAAATTATAATTGATAAAATTAATGCAATAACTCCTCCTAATTTATTAGGAATTGAACGTAAAATTGCATAGGCAAATAAAAAATATCATTCTGGTTGAATATGAATAGGAGTAATTAAAGGGTTTGCTGGAATAAAATTATCTGGATCTCCTAATATATATGGATTAATTAAAATTAATATAATTAAAATTATTATTATTAAAATAAATCCTACAATATCTTTAAATGTAAAATATGGATGAAATGGAATTTTATCTGTATTAGAATTTAATCCTATTGGATTATTAGATCCTGTTTTATGTAAAAAAATGATATGAATTAATGTTATTGCTAAGATAATAAATGGTAAAATGAAATGAAAAGTGAAAAATCGTGTTAATGTTGCGTTATCAACAGCAAATCCTCCTCATACTCATTGGACTAAATTAGTTCCTAAATAAGGAATTGCTGATAATAAATTAGTAATTACGGTAGCTCCTCAAAAAGATATTTGTCCTCATGGTAATACATATCCTATAAAAGCTGTTCCTATTACTGTAAATAAGATTATTACTCCAATTAATCAAGTTGAAGTAAATAAATATGATATATAGTATATTCCACGTCTTACATGTAAATAAATACAGATAAAAAAAAATGATGCTCCGTTAGCGTGAATAGTTCGTAATAATCATCCAAAATTTACATCACGACAAATATGATTGATTCTATTAAAGGCTAAATTAATATCTGCTGTATAATGTATTGCTAAAAATAATCCAGTTAAAATTTGAATTATTAAACATAAAAATAATAATGATCCAAAATTTCATCATGATGAAATATTAATAGGAGCTGGTAAATCAATTAATGAATTATTAATTATTTTAAAAAGTGGGTGTTTAATTCGTATTGGTTTATTCATTAGTTAAATATAGGTCGTAATGGTCCATTAAATAATTTTGTAATATTTACTACTGCAATTAATGTAATTAATAAATAATTTATTAATAAAATTGTTAATATATTTGTTGGATAATTATATAATTTATTTAATGTTAATGAATTTTCTATAATATAAGAGTTTAATTTAATAATTGATTTAATTTCTAGATTTTTATAATTTATTAATAAATTTTTATCTATTAAGTTTATTATAATTATTAGAATAATGAATATAATTATTGATATTAATATTAAATTAATTTTAAATGAAAAAATTTCATTTGAAGCTAATGAAGTTACATAAATAAATAGAATTAATATTCCTCCTAGAAAAATTAAAAATAGGATATATGAAAATCAAAATGTTTTTGTGATTATTCCTGATAATAAACAGATTAGGGTTGTTTGAATAAGAAGAATTAATCCTATTGCTAAAGGATGTTTTATTCTTATGAAAATAAAATTAAAAATAATTAATAAAGATAATAATATTAATTGAATAATTTCAAGAAATAGTTTAATAAAAAAATGTTAATTTTGGAGATTAATGATAAAGAAATTTCTTTTTTCTTGAAGTTTTAAAAAATAAATTTATTTTTGATTTACAAGATCAATGTTTTTATTAAACTATTAAAACTAATGTTTATAATTATTAATTGAAAATTGTTTAGTATGTTATTTATTATAGGAATTTTAATTTTTGTTTCTAATCGAAAACATTTATTGTCAATATTGTTAAGTTTGGAGTATATTGTATTAAGATTATTTTTTTTGTTATTTATTTATTTAAATATAATTAATTATGAATTTTTTTTTAGAATAATATTTTTAACATTTAGTGTGTGTGAGGGTGCATTAGGACTTTCTATTTTAGTTTCAATAATTCGTACTCATGGAAATGATTATTTTCAAAGATTCAATATTTTACAATGTTAAAAATTTTATTAATAATTTTTTTTATTATTCCATTTTGTTTTATTAAAAATACATATTGAATGGTTCAAAATTATTTATTTATATTTAGTTTTATTTTTGTTTTAATAAATAAATTTAGAAATTATTTTATAAATATTTCTTATTTATTTGGTTGTGATTTAATTTCTTATGGATTAATTTTATTAAGTTTATGAATTATTTCATTAATGTTTATAGCTAGTGAATTAGTATTTAAATTTAATAATTATATAAATTTTTTTATATTAAATATTATTTTTTTATTAATTATATTAATTTTTACTTTTAGAAGAATAAATTTATTAATATTTTACATTTTTTTTGAAAGAAGATTAATTCCAACTTTATTTTTGATTTTAGGTTGAGGATATCAACCTGAACGTTTACAAGCTGGAATTTATTTATTATTTTATACTTTATTGGTATCTTTACCAATATTAATTGGAATTTTTTATGTATTTAAAATAACTGGAACTTTAAATTTTTATTTATTAAATAATTATTTAATAAATTATTCTATTTTATATTTTTCATTAGTTATAGCTTTTTTAGTAAAGATACCTATATTTTTAGTTCATTTATGATTACCTAAAGCTCATGTAGAAGCTCCGGTTTCTGGGTCTATAATTTTAGCTGGAATTATATTAAAATTAGGTGGGTATGGATTATTACGGATTTTTTCATTTTTACAATTTATTGGATTAAAATTTAATTATATTTGAATTAGTATTAGATTAATTGGTGGAGTATTAATTAGATTAATTTGTTTATGTCAAACAGATTTAAAGGCATTAATTGCTTATTCTTCAGTTGCTCATATAGGAATAGTTTTAGCAGGTTTAATAACTTTAACTTATATAGGAATTTGTGGTTCTTATATTATAATAATTGCTCATGGATTATGTTCTTCAGGATTATTTTGTTTAGCTAATATTAGTTATGAGCGAGTTGGTAGTCGAAGATTATTAATTAATAAAGGTATATTAAATTTTATGCCTTCTATAACATTATGATGATTTTTATTAAGTTCTTCTAATATAGCTGTTCCTCCAACTTTAAATTTATTAGGAGAAATTTCTTTAATTAATAGAATTGTTAGATGATCTTGAATTTCAATATTTATATTATCTTTATTATCTTTTTTTAGAGCTGCATATTCATTATATTTATATTCATATAGACAACATGGGAAAATTTTTTCTGGAATTTATTCATTTAGAATAAATTCAGTTCGAGAATTTTTAATTTTATTTTTACATTGGTTTCCTTTGAATTTATTAATTTTAAAGAGTAATATATGTTTATTATGATTATATTTAAATAGTTTAATAAAAATATTGATTTGTGGTGTCAATGATAAGAATTATTCTTTTTAGATTATGAAATATTTATCAATTTGTAAAATTATTTTTGTAAGTTTATTATTTTTTTCATTATTATTTTTTTATTTAGGAATTTTATTAATTTTAAATGATTTTATAGTTTTTATTGAGTGAGAGGTTGTTTCAATAAATTCTATAAGTGTTGTTATAACTTTATTATTTGATTGAATAAGATTAATTTTTTTATCTTTTGTTTTAATAATTTCTTCTTTAGTTATTTTATATAGAGAAGAATATATATATAATGATTATAATATTAATCGTTTTATTAATTTAGTTTTTATATTTGTTTTATCAATAATGTTATTAATTATTAGTCCAAATTTAATTAGAATTTTATTAGGTTGAGATGGATTAGGACTTGTTTCTTATTGTTTAGTTATTTATTTTCAGAATGTAAAATCTTATAATGCTGGGATATTAACAGCTTTATCAAATCGAATTGGAGATGTTATATTGTTATTATCAATTTCTTGAATATTAAATTACGGGAGTTGAAATTTTATTTTTTATTTAGAAATTATAAAAAATGATTTTAATATAATAATTATTGGTATATTGGTTTTATTAGCTGCTATAACAAAAAGAGCTCAAATTCCTTTTTCTTCTTGATTACCAGCAGCTATAGCTGCTCCTACTCCAGTTTCAGCTTTGGTTCATTCTTCTACTTTAGTTACAGCTGGAGTTTATTTATTAATTCGATTTAATATTTTGTTAAGAATATCTTTTTTAAGAAATTTATTATTACTATTTTCTGGTTTAACAATATTTATGGCTGGTTTGGGGGCTAATTATGAATTTGATTTAAAAAAAATTATTGCTTTATCTACTTTAAGTCAGTTAGGTTTAATAATAAGAATTTTATCAATAGGATATTATAAATTAGCTTTTTTTCATTTATTAACTCATGCTTTATTTAAAGCGTTGTTATTTATATGTGCTGGTGCTATTATTCATAATATAAATAATTTTCAAGATATTCGTTTAATAGGAAGATTAAGATTTATAATACCATTAACTTCTTCTTGTTTTCATATTTCTAATTTAGCTTTATGTGGAATGCCTTTTTTAGCAGGATTTTATTCTAAGGATTTAATTTTAGAAATAGTTTTGTTTTCATATATTAATTTATTTTCTGTTTTTCTATTTTTTTTTTCTTCAGGATTAACTGTTTGTTATTCTTTTCGATTAGTTTATTATACAATAACTGGAAATGTAAATTTTTCTTCTTTAAATATATTAAATGATGAAAGATGAGTTATATTAAAAAGTATATTTGGATTATTAATTTTAAGAATTTTTGGTGGTAGATTATTATTATGAATAATTTTTTCAACACCTATTGTAGTAATTCTTCCAGTTTTTTTAAAGTTATTAACTTTATTTGTTTGTATTATAGGAGGATTAGTTGGATATTTAATTTCAAAAACTTCTTTATTTTTTTTCAATAAATCTTTAAATAATTATGAATTTTCTTATTTTTTAGGATTTATATGATTTATACCTTTTATTTCAACTTATGGAATTATAAATTATCCATTATTATTGGGAAAAGTAATAATTAAATCTTTTGATCAAGGTTGATCAGAATATTTTGGTGGTCAACAACTTTATATAAATTTAATTAAAAATTCTAAGTTAAATCAAATATTACAGAATAATAATTTAAAAGTTTATTTATTAAGTTTTATTTTTTGAATTATAATTGTTTATATATTTATAATTTTTT